>CAUOFW020006135.1:211660-298451 GCA_963454935.2 Ilex paraguariensis | reverse complement strand
ATTCAAAGCCACCTAACAAGACTTTCACCCTCCCTTGTTGCCTATAAATACCACCCCTTAGGACTTGTAAAACATTCATCTTTTGGTAGTGGAAAAACCTCCAAAAGTATTATTGCTTTCCTTATTGCATATTGCTTTTTTTAAGTATTGCTTTCTTTTATTGTATTATTGCCTCCGGTTACTTTATTGCTTTCTTTTATAGTGTTATTGCTTTCTTTTACTTCTATTGCTTGAGCTTCCTTCTTCCCTTAGAGGAGTGAAACTCTTCCACTTTTTTAGAGCTTTACCAAAGCCATGAAGGGTGGAATGTGATTCACTCATTCTTTGTCGCAGATCGGCTCCTTAGTAAAGTGTTTTACCTTGTAACTCCTCTACTTGTAGGGATAAGCATCACTCACTTTTCTAGCTTTAACAAAGCCATGAAAAGTGAGTAGTTTCTCATCCAATCTTTAGTAAGAGGTGATTATCCAGAATTTATTNCCTCTACTTGGAGGGATGAGCATCACTCACTTTTCTAGCTTTAACAAAGCCATGAAGAGTGAGTAGTTTCTCATCCAATCTTTAGTAAGAGGTGATTATCCGGAAGTTATATTTATGCATTTCGTTTATGCTTAGCTCTAGTCTTTATTTCTTCATAATGACTTCTCATCATATTGTTGTCTTTATTTTAAGCATGAATAGCTAAATCTCTTAGTTGACAAAACCAATGGGGACCTCCACTTTGGTATACCATTTTCAACTCATTCTCCTCCCTTCTTTCAGAGGTCAATGGTTTGGTTTGACTGGGTTGAGGGTGGATAACTTGGTGAGTCTTTGATATTCCGTAGGCCTAGTCACGGTTTATGCTTAGATACTCACCAATCTTACCCCTAGCTTCCCACGAATCAATCGTTCATTCATGCTCTATTGGAGGAGGGTTTCGAGTTGAGACGGTATTCCTATTGGAGTGACCTCTTGGATTTGCCAACATTTGTTTCTCATTTTACTAGCATCAAAACAACTTCCAACAATCAAAGATTTTACACTTTCTTTCTCCCAAAATCACCTTCCCCTCGGTTTACTTCCTTCCCCATGGAAACGACCTTGGAATACCACCAAGTAAAAAACGATCCGTGAAAGTCTCCTTACACTTGGGGAGCATTTTTGTTCACACACACACACATTTGACATTTCATTCATCCACCATTTTGTTGCCCTTTCTTTTGACATCATCCCAAGGAGAGTGACACTCCCTTTTATCCATATACTATACATGCTAAAAGGTGATGTTTAGAGGTTAGGAAACAACAAGGAATTTTCTCAAGCACATCCCCTTCCTTTCTTTTCCCCACCGCCTTTCTCTTTCTCTTTTTCTTCTTCTTCTTCTTCTTCTGCTTTATTTTCTCCTCTGTTACAATCCTCTGGAATCACAACCCATCTCCCAACAACACCATGACCATATTACCTGAAGATCTCATCCTATGTCTCATGATCTAAATTTGTTTACTCTATTTATACATGGCTCTTCTTCCCCTGTCTGCACTCAGAATCAAGGGTTATCATCCTAACCTAGATCTGCAATGAGATCTTTGATTTGTGTATTTTGTTTGTAGGTTTCGGCTAATGAACAAGATCTCTTCCGTTCAACCTCATCTCCAAAGCTCACCATATCGGTAAATTCGAAACATTAGGGACGATGTTCAGTTTAAGTTGGGAGGAGAGAACTACAGTTCATATATGTCTGTGCCAGTAGAAATTTTTTTAAAATTTTGTAGTTGTTGTTGTTATTTCTGATCAGATTGTGCACCTTATTCTGTATTCTGTATAAATTGATGATAATATCTGTAAGTCATCTCTGATCATCTTTGTGACTGGCAGATGTTAAAGAACCAAATAGTGAGTCTTAAAATTATAGAAAGCATGGATGTTAAACTTTTTTGGTTTAGTCTTGGAGTTCTACGAACTTTCAATTCTGATGTGCACACTGTGATCATGAGAAAAGCAAGATTGGTAAGAAAGAATGAGATCTGAGAACAACAAGCGAAACCTCTGTGCGGCCGAAGCACCTATGCTAAACGCCGCCGTGCCAAAAGACTTGGTGCCTGTAAACAATGTGGTATACACTTTCACGAGATAAAATCAGTGTTCTAAACCAATTTTCGGTCGCGCACTCGATCGATTAGACTAGAGAGTAGATGGCCAGAGTAAGGATTATCCTGACATGTCATCCTAGTTTGGTACTTTTCTTAACTGGTTCGTGAGATAAGAAATTGGGAGAGTTACTGGTTGTTCAAATGGCACGGAGACAGATGAAGACTCGGATTAGAGTAGTTGGGATGAAAGCCAAGGGTCCGAATTTTTGTAAAAAGTGTGAAAATCTTTTTGTTTTGTACAAAATCTTTTGAAATGAAAAACATGGGCCGAGTAAAGAAACATCCCGATATACCAACCAAAAGCGTGGGTAGGGATTTGTCCTGAGATGCCATGAAATTTGGTTAAAATTTTTGTGAATAAAATTCTATAATTGTATATAGTGTAGTGTAGAAATGTTTTAGTTTTGGTTTAATGTTCAAACGCCAACTAACGTTCGAACGTTGACTTCTTACAGTACTCTGCTTTTGATGAACTCTCTGATGAAACCAAAAGTACTAGGAGCTCAGCACGTTCGAATGCCAATAGACCGTTCGAACATGACTCAACATTCAGACGCCAATAGAACGTTCGAATGAAGAGAGCTTACAGTACTTTGACCTCTGACAGAACTCAAAAGTACTGAGAGCTCCTAATGTTCGAATGAACATCCTCGTTCGAACGATATTTCAAAAATCCTTCTACAAATGTTCGAACGCTGGTGAAGTTCGAACGTCGTGACTTAGAGTATAAAAGCCTAAACATATGATTCATTTCGAAATCCCTCTAAATCTTCGACACCTTAGAGCTCATTGNCAGTTTAAGTTGGGAGGAGAGAACTACAGTTCATATATGTCTGTGCCAGTAGAAATTTTTTTAAAATTTTGTAGTTGTTGTTGTTATTTCTGATCAGATTGTGCACCTTATTCTGTATTCTGTATAAATTGATGATAATATCTGTAAGTCATCTCTGATCATCTTTGTGACTGGCAGATGTTAAAGAACCAAATAGTGAGTCTTAAAATTATAGAAAGCATGGATGTTAAACTTTTTTGGTTTAGTCTTGGAGTTCTACGAACTTTCAATTCTGATGTGCACACTGTGATCATGAGAAAAGCAAGATTGGTAAGAAAGAATGAGATCTGAGAACAACAAGCGAAACCTCTGTGCGGCCGAAGCACCTATGCTAAACGCCGCCGTGCCAAAAGACTTGGTGCCTGTAAACAATGTGGTATACACTTTCACGAGATAAAATCAGTGTTCTAAACCAATTTTCGGTCGCGCACTCGATCGATTAGACTAGAGAGTAGATGGCCAGAGTAAGGATTATCCTGACATGTCATCCTAGTTTGGTACTTTTCTTAACTGGTTCGTGAGATAAGAAATTGGGAGAGTTACTGGTTGTTCAAATGGCACGGAGACAGATGAAGACTCGGATTAGAGTAGTTGGGATGAAAGCCAAGGGTCCGAATTTTTGTAAAAAGTGTGAAAATCTTTTTGTTTTGTACAAAATCTTTTGAAATGAAAAACATGGGCCGAGTAAAGAAACATCCCGATATACCAACCAAAAGCGTGGGTAGGGATTTGTCCTGAGATGCCATGAAATTTGGTTAAAATTTTTGTGAATAAAATTCTATAATTGTATATAGTGTAGTGTAGAAATGTTTTAGTTTTGGTTTAATGTTCAAACGCCAACTAACGTTCGAACGTTGACTTCTTACAGTACTCTGCTTTTGATGAACTCTCTGATGAAACCAAAAGTACTAGGAGCTCAGCACGTTCGAATGCCAATAGACCGTTCGAACATGACTCAACATTCAGACGCCAATAGAACGTTCGAACGAAGAGAGCTTACAGTACTTTGACCTCTGACAGAACTCAAAAGTACTGAGAGCTCCTAATGTTCGAATGAACATCCTCGTTCGAACGATATTTCAAAAATCCTTCTACAAATGTTCGAACGCTGGTGAAGTTCGAACGTCGTGACTTAGAGTATAAAAGCCTAAACATATGATTCATTTCGAAATCCCTCTAAATCTTCGACACCTTAGAGCTCATTGTTCACTCCTCAAACCTCAATCCACCCTCAGAACCCAAGAAAACTTAAATTCGACCCTCCCCAACTCATTTCCACCTCAAAAACTTCAATCCCACACAGAAATTTCCAAGTTTTCAGCACCCTCTCAACCTCAAAAACGTTCGATCGCCATGCCTAGGGCGAAACTTCCTAGCAGACGCGATCCACCAACAAGTCAGGAGCCAAACTTTGTTGAGGAAGTGATAGTGGAGAGAGAGAGGGAAGGCAAAGAACAAAAAGATACGATCGTACCCGGTTCCCAAGTGCCTTAAAGGCCAAAAGGTATGAAAACTTCTACCATAAGCATTCTATTGTTTGCGAAAGGGACGTTGTACTTTCTGATTTTGCTGAATTGGGAATAGAGGAGGAAATAGAAAGGAGGGAATGGGTTTGGTGTTTAAGAAATGGTGGGGAAGCTATTGTCGATATGGTGTGGGAGTTCTACTCTAACGCCGAAATCATCAACGGCGCGATCCGCACTTACGTGAGAGGTATCCACATTGTCGTGGATGAGGCGTACATAAAAGAGATAAGAACAGAGTTGCCTTGGGTAGAAAAACCCACATACCCTCCAAAGAAAGATGTACTAATGGATAGGGTAGGAAAAGAATTGACTGGGGTAGCCAACTTTTCTTGGAGTGGGAGGAATTTTCTGAAACAAGGGGAGTTGACAGATAGATATAAAACGCTAAACCTGATTGTTCTCTCCAACTTCTCTCCCATAAATAGATCAAATGAAATTTTGCCCGAATTGGTTCACTTGCTCTATGCAATTGGAAGGGGTCATAGTATTGATCTTCCCTCCCTCATTTTGAGTGAAATGAAAAAGGGATGTGATGTGAAAAGAAGTGCACTTCCGTTTGGCACTTTGGTGATGGAGATGTGCATCGAGAGTGGGGTGAAGGTGAAACCTGAGATGGACGTGCAAATGCCAATGGGGCCACTCAATAAGGGATCTTTCAAGAGAAGCTAAGGGCATAGTGATACCTCGGCTACTAGGCAAGAAGTGCCCTATCCCCAAGGTGTTGATGAGGTGCAGGAAGAGTTAGATCGAGGGGAAGAGAGGGAGCTAGAGAGAGAGTACATGCAACTCAGGAGTAACATGATCAGGCAGGCCCTAGCACGACCTCTCGGTGGACATTAATGGATGTCATGCTTAGCATTCAAGCTAAGTAGGATGAGATCCTGAGGCTTTTGAGGGGTGGTACTGGTGGTGCTAGTGGTGCTGGTAGAGCTAGTGGTGCTGATGGAGATAGGGGAGAGGATTGATTATTTCTGTTCTAGAGGTGGAGTAGTTGATTTTTGTTCTTGATTGTTTGTTGTGAGTATGGACGTGGTTGTGAGTTCTTTATACACCGTAGGCTTGTCATGGGGTATGCTTCAATCCTCACCTCCATTTTAGTCCCTCGCTTCCTACGAATCAATCGAACATCTAGGCACCATTGGAGGAATCTCTTGAGTTGATTTGGCATTCCCATTGGAATGACCTCTTTGGATTAGCCAACACTTGTTTCCATTTCATTTCATCAAGAACACAACTCACCAAAACACATATTCAAAAGATTTTTACACTTTTCTATTTTCACAAAATTACCTTCAACACAATTCACCTTCCTTCCCTGAAGAGACGATCTTGGAATATCAATTCCATGTAAAATACAACACTCGAAAGTCTCTCTACTTTTGGAGAGCTCTTTTGTACACACACATATTTCATTCACACACCCATTTTTCCATTTCTTGTATGATATCTGTGGGACAGTGACACTCACCTAACCATATAAGCCACATACACATTACCAGAATCATGGACAAAAATTAGGAATGACAAAAAAAGTCAAGCATTTTTAGCGCCGTTGCCAAGGAGGGCAAAATGTTGAATTAAGAAGGTGATTTTGGACAATGGAGGTAAGTCCCGTGAATTCTCATCGCGGGCTGAGGTATGTTGTTCCTTGTATATACTTTTGTTTACTTGTCTTTTCATTTGTAGATATTGTATTGTATGTGGGGACGAGACAACCAAAATATATTGGTTAGGCAACCCCTAGGCCCCAACATGAACATTGACCAAGGCCCACCCAAGGATGTCGGTGACAACTTTGAGGATTTAAGTGCCAATGCTAATATCCCGTGGGGAGGAGCAGNCCACAAAGGAGATTTATGAGCAACTCAAGGCGGTCACCACCCCAAGGAGTGGCAAGCAAATCGACAAGACCATTTTGCCAAAAGTCTCACCCAAGAACACATTGACCAAAGAAAATGAGACTATGGGTGACTCCGAGGGGGCTGAGGTGAGGGAGAAAGAAAAAAATGTTGATGTGAATGTGCATGCATGTCCCATTTTGGCCCCTTTTCCCAATCATTTGAAGCCACCTGTGAAGGTGGCTAACTATTCTGACATTATTGAGATGTTCAAGTAGGTAAACNTATACTGCACTTTCCTCCTAGAAATAAAGGAAACAACATCCCCATTGATCCTCCGACGAGGTCAATGTAGGATTATCTCTAACCCACTCGTAGCGCCATTACGAAGGGATTACACCGGGCCATCGACAATTCGTAGACATGATGTGCAATGGGGAGTTCTTAAACAAGGATCCCGATGAGGCCCTAGATTACTTTAGTTCATTGGCACAAAATGCACAATCTTGGGATATTACGGATCTCATTGATGTACCAAGGTCTTCTCCGGGTAGTAATCAATCAAGTGGGGGAGGGATGTATGATTTAAGGGATCGGGAAAACTTGCTTTCCAAAATCACCNCTCGAAACTTATCTGGTTGCCAACGTTAGCTCACAAATTTTGGTTATATTAGGTAGGCCATTCCTTGCTATGGACCTCAATGTTTTCAAACAATTGGAGGATGATAAGGAAGTGCATGAAGTCAATAGGACTGATACCTTGGTGGAGGATCACTTGGAGTTATTGAGCACTTTAGAGTTGGGGGAATAGGAGTTTGTTGATCAAGAGGAGCCGGAATTTACAAGTGATAGACAAATGTACCNTTTCAATCAAAATAGGCAATCATTCTCCCCCCACTCTAAGACTTACAATCTGGGTTGGAGTAATCACCCGAACTCCAGTTGGAAGAATGAGAATCCCACTCCTCATGGATCTAGCTCATATTCACCCCCAATGCCTCCTAAGCAAAATCAATACCATGGCTAGGGTCAATCATCTAGCTCTCAATACCCCCGGTCCAATCCGTAGGGGTATTCACAAAACCTGNGGAGCATGAGACCTTCCCAGTGGTAATAAGCTCAACTTTGGAGGCAAGCCAAGAGGAAGAATTGTTATGTGTATTGAGAAGGCATAAAAGAGTCATCGGGTAGACCATAGCCAACATTAAGGGGATTAGTCCCCTCATTGGCACTCATAGGATTTACTTGGAGGAAGATGCAAAACTATCCTGACAACCACAACAGAGACTCAACCCCATTATAAAAGATGTGGTGAGGGATGAGGTACTTAAACTACTTGACTTGGGCATCATATTTTTTATTACCGATAGTAAGTGGGTTATGATTAACCTTAATCAATCTATAAATTAGAATAGTTAATAAAGTTGAATTAGTGTGACGAAATAACTAAAAACAAGAACTTATGATCAATTAGGGTTTTGTGCGGGAATTAGGTTTTTTAATATTTTATGTCCAAATTTCAGGGTTTAATGCAGAATTATTAAAGAATACAAGGAACAAAGCATAAAAGTTAGAAACTACGAAGGCTCAAGTGTAATTACCACACATGAAGAGTCAGCATAATGCAAGTTGCAAATCCAGCAAAGCTCCACCGTCCGAACGGTGGTGGTGGCGTCCGGACGGTCCCCTTTGGCGGCACACAGCTCATGCTTCCTCTTCCTCTATAAATAGGCACCTACCTCTTCAATCTTCAGCAGGCCGANGCTTCCTCTTCCTCTATAAATAGGCACCTACCTCTTCAGTCTTCAGCAGGCCGGAACCAAGAGAAAAACAAGAGAGCTACAGAGAGAGAAAAGAGAAAAGAGAGAGAAAAAGAGAAGTGCAAAAACAATTCGGTTCGTGATGCACTTCAGTCCAAACTTTGTACTTTTACATTTTTGTTGTATCTTTCTATTCGGATAGTTGAACAACCATCACCTTTTTGTCTTAACAGATAATAAAGGTGATTGTGTTTCAGTTGTTCCTTGTGAAAGACATTTTAGATTTTGTATTTTAATTTTAGTTATAATGAAAACTGTCTGCACTCCTTGCTTGTCTATAGCAATGGGGTGTGAGTAGTTCTGTATATCCTCCAGTGAGAGGTAAACATATGTATAATACTGGTTAAATTCTAGAAATGTTGATGTTTTATATATTTATATATATATATGTATTTTATGCTTCATGCATGATACAATGATGTACATACTTTCGGTGATGTGCCTGGAAGTATATCATCAGTGCATCATCAACCTGCCGGTAAAACAATTACGGCATTCCTATCGGTATGGCTAGTTCTCCACTGGAATGCTGAGAATGTTTAACTAGTATATATATATCACAGATAGATTCGAATGAATAATTCAAGTATTCTTCATGAATGGCTTGTCCTTCTAATTTGCTTGGATTAATCAATTGACATATCTATAACCAGCTAACTTAAGAAGTTGTTGTGTTATGACTACTATCACCAGTTGACCTAAGAAGTGATTGTGTTATGGTTTATTATGTATGCACCTACTATTATGAAGACAAATGAATAATTCAAGTATTCCTCATGAATGGTTTGTCCTTTTGGTTTGCTTGGATTAATCAGTTGTCATGAATACCACCAGCTAACCTAAGAAGTTGTTGTGTGATAGTTTATATACATCAGACCTACCAATTAACTTGCCAGTAAAATAGAAGTTGATTGTTGTAAGGTAGCATTTCCAGTATTTAAACAATATGACGCATATGGAATCCTTGAACTGAAAGATACTTTTTATTATTGTCTTACTCTATCTGCGCATAACTGTTTATTTAGATCAGTTATCAATCTAAGCTCACATCACAAGGTTTCACATGTTTTCCTATTCAAATTAGCAACTTAACTATTTTATTTCATTTCCAAATTATTAAAACTCTTTGTGGGATCAATACTTGGACTTAAAATCGAGAAAACTATAATTCGACCACTTATACTTGGGTGTATAATATTAATCCGATCACTGAAAAGTGCGAATCAAGTTTTTGCCGCCGTTGTCGGGAAGTTACGGTAATTTGAAATTAAACAAAATACAAAAGTTGTTTATTTGTATTATATAAAGTGTGTTTTTTTTTATAGTTTATGTCTATTCATTCATCTGTAGGATCTGTAAACCAATCATCTCCTTCGTCTTCATCATCTTCATCTACTCAAGAATCCTTTGAACTAAGTATGGCTAGAAACGNATTTGCTTGGATTAATCAATTGACATATCTATAACCAGCTAACTTAAGAAGTTGTTGTGTTATGACTACTATCACCAGTTGACCTAAGAAGTGATTGTGTTATGGTTTATTATGTATGCACCTACTATTATGAAGACAAATGAATAATTCAAGTATTCCTCATGAATGGTTTGTCCTTTTGGTTTGCTTGGATTAATCAGTTGTCATGAATACCACCAGCTAACCTAAGAAGTTGTTGTGTGATAGTTTATATACATCAGACCTACCAATTAACTTGCCAGTAAAATAGAAGTTGATTGTTGTAAGGTAGCATTTCCAGTATTTAAACAATATGACGCATATGGAATCCTTGAACTGAAAGATACTTTTTATTATTGTCTTACTCTATCTGCGCATAACTGTTTATTTAGATCAGTTATCAATCTAAGCTCACATCACAAGCTTTCACATGTTTTCCTATTCAAATTAGCAACTTAACTATTTTATTTCATTTCCAAATTATTAAAACTCTTTGTGGGATCAATACTTGGACTTAAAATCGAGAAAACTATAATTCGACCACTTATACTTGGGTGTATAATATTAATCCGATCACTGAAAAGTGCGAATCAAGTTTTTGCCGCCGTTGTCGGGAAGTTACGGTAATTTGAAATTAAACAAAATACAAAAGTTGTTTATTTGTATTATATAAAGTGTGTTTTTTTTTATAGTTTATGTCTATTCATTCATCTGTAGGATCTGTAAACCAATCATCTCCTTCATCTTCATCATCTTCATCTACTCAAGAATCCTTTGAACTAAGTATGGCTAGAAACGTACCTAGGGAAGAACAACCTAGAGACCAAGAAGTAGTTCAAAATATTCGACCATTAAGAGAATATCTACACCCTACACGAACTAATGTCCTGTCATGCTTTACTTTTCCTCCAGATGCTCCAAATCTTCATATTAAACCAGGAATAATAAAATTATTACCACAATTCCATGGTCTAGAAACTGAAAACCCTTACGTTCATATGAAAGAATTTGAAGAAGTCTGTGGAACTTTTCAAGATAATTTTGAAATGGTTAGACTAAAACTATTTCCATTTTTTAAAAAAGATAAAGCAAAACAGTGGTTTAGCTCTTTAAGAGCCAACTCAATCACAAACTGGCAAACTTTACAAGCTGAGTTCTTTAAAAAGTTTTTTCTGTACATCATACAAATAAATTAAGACGTCAAATAATGAAATTTTTTGTAAAAGAAGGGAAAATTTTTATCAATGTTGGGAAAGACTTAAAGATCTTCTCCAAGCTTGTCCACATCATGCATTTAAAAACTGGAACTTAGTTGGTTTTTTCTATGATGCTCTTCCACCTGCAATGCAACAATTTGTTGAAATGATGGCGTAGGGGGAATTTATGAGTAAAAACCCTGAAGATACATTTCATTTTTTAATACTATTTCTGAGAGTTTCCAGATGTGGGACTCAACTTCTTCAACTATAATAGAAACTAAGCCATCTACATAACAAGTTTCTGTCATTTCAACTACTGATCAAATTTGTGCATTGTCAGGACATCTTGCAGCAGAGTGTCCAACTATACCTGCATTCAAAGAAGTGTTAATTGAACAATCTAATGTTGTTCCAACTTATAATAATAAGCCGTATTTGAATCCATATTCTAAAACTTACAACCCAGGATGAAAAACTCATCCGAATTTTACTTGGAGAAATACACACCCCACAAATCAAACACAAGGTCCACCACAATCACAAAATCAACAAAATTATCAACCATATCTACCCCCACAAAGAAGAACTCTGGAAGATACTATGAATCAATTTATTCAAAGTCAAATGAATTTTAACACTCAAACAACACAAGCTCTTAATGATTTTAATGCTCAACCTAAACCTCCACAAAGTCAGAGTCAAGCTAATGTTGTATCATTTGAAGCCTCCCCAAGTTAAGTACAAGCAATCACAACACTAAGAAGTGGAAAAATCATTGACAAAACTATTAAACCTACAATTTTAAAGAAAATACGAAAAGAAATTCTTGTTAATGAACCACTTGAGTCTGAACCTTCAATTGAAAAATAACCAGAAATACAAAATGAAAAAGATCAACCATGTCTTATTCCTTTACCTTTTCCTCAAAGGATCAAGAAACTTTCTTCTAAACAAGATCAATGTAAAATTTTTGAACTGTTCAAACAAGTCAAGATCAATATTCCTTTGTTAGATGCAATAAAACGAGTTCCAGCTTATGCTAGTTTTTAAAAGATCTTTGTCNAGAAACTTTCTTCTAAACAAGATCAATGTAAAATTTTTGAACTGTTCAAACAAGTCAAGATCAATATTCCTTTGTTAGATGCAATAAAACGAGTTCCAGCTTATGCTAAGTTTTTAAAAGATCTTTGTCCAATAAAGAGAAGAACAAATGTACCAAAGAAAGCATTCCTAACTGAACAAGTTAATACTATAATACAACATGATACTCTTCTTAAGTACAAATATTCGGGTAGTCCTACAGTCTCATGCATCATTTGAAATTTTTAAATAAAAGTAGCTCTGCTAGATCTTGGATCCAGTTGTAATTTAATGTCATATTCAGTCTATACACAATTAGGATTAAGTGAACTAAAACCTTCCAATATAACACTTTAATTAGCAGACCGATCAATAAAAATTTCATGAGGAACTATGGAAGATGTTATAGTCCAAGTTGATCAATTCTATTTTTCAGTAGATTTTATTGTTATAGACACGGAACCAAATTATTATGAATATGCATATATACCTTTGATTCTAGGTCGGCCATTTCTAGCTACATCAAATACTTTGATTAATTGCAGAAATAGAATCATGAAACTTTCATTTGAAAATATAACCTTGGAACTAAATGTTTTTAATAGAGCTAAACAACCTAGAGAAGAAGATGAAGTGTATGATATAAATTGTATTGAAACATTAACCCAAAATTTTTTTGAAAAGGTTTTTATGAAAAAAGATTTAAATACAGTAAAATCTGTATTTGAAAATGAATCAAAAAATTTAGAAAATCCAAATTGTGAAAATCTGTTGCCTAAATTTGTAGAATCCAATGTCAAGATCTTTAAGCCAGATTTGAAACCACTTCCAACCAATCTGAAATATATTTTTCTGAAAAAAAATGAAATTCATCCTATAATCATATCATTGAATTTATCTGAAAGTCAAAAAAAAATTTAATAGAAGTATTGAAAAACCATCAAAGTGTTCTTGGATGGACAATAGTTGATATAAAAGGTATAAGCCCATTATTGTGTACTCATTGTATATATTTAGAAGAAAATGTTAAACCATCTCGTCAAATTCAAAGAAGATTAAATCCATGCTTGAAAGTTGTAGTTCAAATTGAAGTACTTAAAGCTATTAGATACAAACATTATCTATCCTATATCTGATAGTAAATGGGTTAGTCCTACACAAGTAGTCCCCAAAAAATCTGGTGTCACTATAATACAAAATAAAGAAAATGAATTAGTCCCAATGCGTACTGTCACAGGCTGGTATGTATGTATTGACTATTGAAAGCTAAATTCACTCACCAAAAAAGATCATTTTTCATTGCCTTTTCTTGCCCAAGTCTTAGAAAAAATAGCTGGTCATGCATATTATTTCTTTTTAGATGGATACTCTGATTATAATCAGATTGAAATTACAATAAATGATCAAGGAAAAACTACATTTACATGTCCTTTTGGCACTTTTGCATATAAAAGAATGACTTTTGGACTATGTAATGCACCAGCTACCTTTCAACGTTGTATATTAAGTATATTTAGTGATATGGTAGAACGATATCTAAAAATTTTTATGGATGATTTTTCAGTATATGGGATTCATTTCAAAGATGTCTAGAAAATCGTAAAAAAGTCCTCATTCGATGTGAAGAAACAAACCTTGTTTTAAATCGAAAAAAATGTCATTTCATGGTTACACAAGGTATTGTTTTAGGTCATATAGTGTCTAAAAAAGGAATTAAAGTGGATAAATCAAAATTTGATCTTATAGCTAACTTACCTTCACCAAAAATAGTAAAAGATATTCGCTCATTTCTAGGTCATGCAGGATTTTACAGAAGATTTATAAAAAATTTTAGTTTCATAGCCAAGCCTATATGTAATTTTTATGTCAAGATATACTCGTTGAATGGAATGAAGCATGTCAAGTAGCTTTTGACAAATTAAAAAACATGCTTATAGCTGCACCTATCATGCAACCTCCTGACTAGTCGTTACCTTTTGAAATAATGTGTGATGCAAGTGATTATGCGATAAGAGTTGTACTAGGGCAAAGAAAAGAGAAAAAATCTTATGTTATATACTATGCAAGTAAAACTCTAAATGATACACAAATGAACTATTCAACCACAGAGAAAGAGCTACTTGTTGTTGTATTTGCATTAGATAAATTTCGTTTATATCTGGTTGGATCATCCACTGTTGTATTTACCCATCATCAGCTTTAAAGTACTTACTTACTAAAAAAGATGCTAAACCACTTCTCCTACGTTGGATATTATTACTACAAGAATTTTATTTAATCATCAAAGATAAGAAAAGAGTAGAAAATGTGGTAGTTGATCACTTATCAAGATTAAACTATGAAATAAAGGAAGAACCAACTCTGATTAGAGAAACCTTTCCAAACGAACAACTGTTTGCAATAACCGAATTACCATGGTATGCAGATATAGCTAATTATTTAGCTACTGGTACTATTCCTTCAAATTGTACCTGGTCTGATAGAAATAAATTTCTAAATGAGGTACGTAACTTTTTCTAGGAAGATCCTTATCTGTTTAAATATTATAAAGATCAAATTATAAGGCGTTATGTACCTAATAATGAAATAGGTCAGGTAATTCAGTTTTGTCACTCTGAAGCTTGTCGGAAAAATTTGAACTTTTTATGAAAAATGGCAAAATAGTAATTTGCCACTATAGTGTGAGTTGAAAATTCGTATTTCTCTATAGCTCGGATGATGAAACAGACCTCACCATTGGATTCATCCCATGAAATCTAGTTACCTATACAATTTTCGTCAAATTTTGAGATAGTCAGATTTTTCACATTTTTTTAGGCGATAGGTGTCAGGTAACCTCAAAAACGCCCAAAAATGAAAATTTCTAAAATTTTATTATAATTTAAAAAAATTTTATATAAAATATTTTAAACTTGAACCGGAGTAAAATTTAATCATTTCGGGGTGAAAACGGACCCGGTAAAAAGGGAGGCGTATGGCGCGACCTGAGCCAAGCGTTAAAATGTATAAATATGGACTAAATATATGATTTTGGGGAATTTCTCTACTGGGTTCTCTGCTGGTCTGAACGTTGGAAGGAGGAGAAGAAGAAAAACAATAATCTCTACCTTTCTCTCTTCAATTCACGGAGTTCTGTCGGTCGAAATCACTTGGATCAAGAGTTAAAGTTGATCACCGCAACGAGGGCTACATCTACGTACCAAAAACGAAGGATTTCACTGAAGATCCAAAGAAAATATTTTAGAGAAATCAAGAATTTTGGGCTTAGGAAGTGTTCTTGAGGCTTTCTACGCTCATCTTAGGCTTCAAAAGGTAGGGTTCCTCTTACTTTGGCTTATTTTCTAACCTAGGGTGTTATGTATTATGAGTTAGGTACATAGAACTATAAATTTCACTTGCCTCTTATTATGGAAGTGAGGAATTGGGTATGGAAATGGCTTAGACCAACTTCTAGCTTAAATTTGATATGTGGAAGCTATTGGTGTAAACTCTTGGAAATTGGGTTTATATGGGCAGTTTTGTGTATTTTAAAATTTTCCTATTATATAGTTGGTTTAATAGAAATGGGTAGGTATATGGAACTATGTATTTCACTTGCCTATGGTTATGGAGTAGGTGTAGAAATGATTTAATCAATTGCTAGTTTGAAATTGATATGTGAGATTCCATGTGAAAATTCTTGGAACTTGATATTGTTGGGCATGCTATGTGTTGCCATTGTGCCTTGTGAATGTTGTGGGCAAAATTTGTGTAATAACATGAATTGTTTGTCATGAAGGTGTTTTGCTAAATACCTATGTGGAATCAAGTTTATTATGGCATGAGTTTTGTATAACATGCTTGTGAATTTTTGTTGAGGATGAATGAGTTGAGATATGTTGTTAATACATTAACATCATGATAATTTATGGTACTTATATGCAATTGATAAATTGCCATGACATATGTTGAAATATGTGGTTAAATTAGCTCATTTGGCATTCATTGCATTTTGAGCATGAAATTGGCATCGCATTCATGGGCATAATGCATGATTGTGGTGTGTGGACATGGTTTGATCAAACACCACACTTGGTGGATTGATAAGTGGACTCAGGAAGGGTGAATTGAAGATCCCATTGAGTCGCATGGTTACATGAAAAATTAGGGTTGGGGTAAGCAAGAAGGACTAGAAAATCTCTCGGGTGAGAGACCCAGTGACTTGGATATGCACTCCAGTGGTATAAGAGTCCATAAAGTGTGTCGGTGTACGTAAAACCGTTGGTGGAAGTCCATGAATTCCGTGTCGGTTGGGTGCTGTTGGTGTAAGTCCATAAATACTCACCCCCTGAAAGACCCAGAGATTTTAAAATGATCATTGGATGAAATTCATGAATGACAGATTTTCTACACATTGGCATTGCATGTGTTGTGAGATTCGGTGAGGGTTCAGGTTAAAGTGTGTGAGTGAGTATCATCTCATATTATAACATGACATAGTAGAATTTTCATCTAGATTTATTTGTTCTTGTATGGAATGGATTGTAGTTGTTAAATGTTGCATGTGAACATTGCATATGCACTTAGGTTGGGGAGTAGCCTCTGTAGTAAATACTCTACTGGCATAGCTCACCCTATGCAAGAATCCATTTCAAGCGCGGGATATACCCCGGTGGATGGCTCTCATTCGGGGTCTCAAAGATGAAGAAAAGCCGGATTGTGGCTTTTGCACCGAATGTTCGTAAAACTATTGTAAAATTATGTTTTTGGACATGTAATTATATGGAATTACTTGCAATGGAACTTGTATATATAGAGTTTTATTGTGAAAAACTATGTTTTTGTAAAACATTCGCTAAGTTAGTTTTTAGACTATTTTAATGAATCTTGCATGTTATTATATTATTACTTATAAAAAGACCCGATGTGGTCAATGTTTACCTATAAATGGATCCGATGTGGTCAATATTGTATATTGAACCTCGGATGGGTCATGTGATTGTATGATGCACAGGTTGTGTTTTTGGTAGAGCTTCTCGTACAAAGGAGACTCTACTTGAATATTGTTAAATTAAGGACCCCCGATTTTTGGGGTGTCACAATGAAAAATATTTCAAAAATAAATATGATACCTTTAAACCCCATTTTAATTATTGAAACTTTTGATTATTAGGGCAACGATTTTATGGGTCCATTTCTCCCATCTTTTGGATATCTGTATATTTTGGTTGCAGTTGACTATGTCTCTAAATGGGTAGAGACAATTCCCTGTAGAAATAATTATCACAGAACAATGATCAAGTTTTTGAAAGAAAATATTTTGTTGAGATTTGGAATTCCTCGAACCATTATAAGTGACGGTGGATTACATTTTTGTAATAAATTTTTTGAAAATCTTATGAAAAAATACTCAATTTCACATAAAACATCCACTCCATACCATCCACAGACAAGTGGACATGCTGAATTAGCTAATAGGGAGATAAAATATATTTTAGAAAAAACAGTAAATCCAGATCGTAAAGATTGGTCCTTAAGGTTGACTAATGCACTTTGGACTTGTTGTACTGCATATAACTATTCTAGGAATGTCTCCTTATCGATTAGTTTATGAAAAACCATGTCACTTACCTGTAGAATTAGAACATCGAGCGTATTGGGCAATCAAAATGATGAATTTTGATATAGACAAAGCTGGAATAGCTCATAAACTTCAAATAAGTGAATTAAAGGAATTAAGAAATGAAGCTTATGAAAATTCAAAAATTGCTAAATCAAGAACAAAAATATTTCATGATAAAAATATCATGCAAAAATCTTTTGAACCATCTCAAAAAGTGCTATTATATAATGCAAAACTTTGTTTATTTCCTGGAAAATGAAGATCAAGATGGACAGGTCCTTATATTGTCAAACAAGTTTTTAATTATGGAACAATTAAAATTGAAAATCCATTAACTGAAAATATCTTTAAAGTCAATGGTCAAAGACTTAAACCATATTACGATGGATTTATTCAAGAAATAACTGTTGTACAACTTTTTGATCTTGTTTATATACTCTGAAAAGTAAATTATTGCTTAAGTCTTAATAAAATTACTAATGAATTGTAATTTATTTGACAGAGTATCTTCTGATNACTCTGAAAAGTAAATTATTGCTTAAGTCTTAATAAAATTACTAATGAATTGTAATTTATTTGACAGAGCATCTCCTGATTACAGCCAGATATCCCAATCAGTGAAATGACAAAAGATTGTCGGGTTCCCTATCAATATTAGCTATCACTGTTGTTACATTTCAGATAATGTTTAAATTAAGTTGGGGAGGTAGGGATGTGATTTTAGTATTTATATTTAAAGTATTTATTTTGTTTTAATATCACTGTTAATTTTGTCTTTGTGACTGGCAGACGTTAAAGAACTGGAAAGAGAGTCATAAAAAAAAAAAACTATTTTATGTGTACAATGGACGAAAAATTATTTTGGTTAAGTTTAATTCTACTATGTCATCTTCCAAAAGATATACATGCATTGATCATGAAAAAAGCTATGAGAGTCAGAAATTTAGAAATTTTTGAAAGTCAATCAAGACCCCTATGTGGAAAAAGTACATTTGCAAAAAACTGACCCGTCAATCGTCTCGGTGGTTGTGTAAGATGTGGTCGTTTACAACATTTAAGACAATATAATCAATGTGCGGAACCAATTTTAGGTCGAGCTTTAGATCGTCTCCGATGGATTATGTATGAGCAGAGCAAGGATTATCCTGAGACGTCATCCTATTCTACCCCCAATGTTAACTAGATACGTATGAAATGAAGTTAACCGTGTCACTGGTAATATTGATCCAGATAGTTCCGACTCTAAATCAATATGATCATGATTTTTGGAAGAATTGTACATACTTGTAAATATTTATAAATAAATGTATATAATTTTTTGTAAATAACTATAGATTAATTAGGAAAATCAGTAAATATAAAATAACAAATAAAATAAATAAAAACCCACAAATTTTTGTGACAAGAAAAAAAGAGTGGTTAGCAAAGTTTTGTAGAATATAAAATTTCGTGTATTGAAGGAATTTTGAGGAATAAAATAACAAAACGCAGTCAAAAGAGCAAAGAAAACCGAACTATTGGACCGTCCAAACGGTGGGCCAACCGTCCGGACGGTGTGACTTCATTATAAAAACTATTTCTCCATGCAAAATCGATCAGTTGCACTCCATTTTCAAACATAGCCAAAATTCTCAAGAAAAATCTATCTCAAATCTGTAATATTTCATCATTTTTCTTCAAATTTGTTTCGATTATTCTCTTACCCATCACATTTTGAAGGTAACTACTAATTGGAATCAACTAAAATGGAGCATTCGCAAAGAAATCAAGAAAAATGGATTCGAGATGAAGAACGAGAGGATCTTCGAGTCGGGCACAAAGAGATCAACCCGAGCAACCTCAAGCACCTCCACAACAACCAGGTGTAGGAAATATCTTCAATGAGGTGATGTTTGAGAATTTTGAACAACAGGCCTGGTATGATACTAATTTTCTGACTAAAACTATTATTTCTGAAAGACCGATTATTTACGAAGATTTTGAAAACATAGGTGTACGTCAAATTCTTGCAATTAGAGGATGGTTACAGTTTGTTAGATTATATGTTCCTTCTTATGACTGTTTATTTCAAGAATTCTATAGTAATGCTGAGATTATTGGGGAAAGACAATAGCGGGCATTTGTGCGAGGTATTATTTTTCAAGTTACAACGGCTACTATAGCCAAATTTTTCCAACCCATGCAAAGACCTGAAAACCCACAATATCCATACACGGATTTACCTGATTTACATACCATAGGGAGAGAGGTGACGGGTAATCTAGAATTTGGTTGGGGTAGACCAAATAAATATATCAAACAAGGAGACCTGACTAATAAACACCGAATGCTGAACTTGATCATAGTACACAATTTATTATCCCGTGCCCAAAAGAATCAGATCTACACTAAGCAAGCTTATTTTCTATATGCATTCTGAATGGGGCATACCATTGATCTGCCGAATTTAATCTTGAATCAAATGGTACTTGCTGTGGATAGAAAGAAATCTTCACTCCCCTATGCTATGCTAGTTTCTCAGCTTTGCAGGAACAAAGGGGTGATTATCAATCCAACATGGAAGACTGTAGACCTTTTTGGCCCACTAAACTAAACTTCATTGAGAAAAATTCATGGAGGACGACAAGGAGAACAACCAGCGGTAACCCCTCCAGCATAAGAGGAACCATTTCAAGGCCCTGAAGAGTTTATTCCGCCAGAACGACAGCAACCACAAGATGATCAACCATACATACCGATGGATGACAGAACTAACAGATAGATTTTGCTAGGATTAGAAACCATTGTCACCCAGCTTGGTAACAGTATCACAGATATCAACAAACATATGGAGGATTATGAACAAAACCAAGCTGAAATCTTGAGGCTACTAAGAGAACATTTTGGAGGAGGCCCATCTACGTCATAGAAGAAAAAAAAATTGAAGATTTTACTGAAAAACTCTGCTATCTTTCACTCACCTTTTTAATTATGCATTTTTATTTATGCATTTGATCTTTATTTTGTGTTTTGCGCTTGTTTGCATCAGACTTAGTTGTTTTGGATTTATGTGTGTCTTAAACTTGTTTGTTTTAAACTAATATGTGTTTAAGTTTGTTTGTGTTAAATTTAGAACCTATATTGTTGAAATTAGGAAAACTAGTTCATATCAATCACAATGAAATTAGGTTAATATTCCTATGCTTTGTGGAAATATTCTTAATCTGATCACGCGGGATTTTCATATTTTAGTTGTGTCCTATCTTAATATTTTTATTTAAACTTAGTCTTAAAAGCACAATTAGATTTCTTTATTGTTAAAATTTTTGTGAAATATTATACTCTTTGCATATATAGTGGAGATGTAAACCTATTGCAGATATTGAACCAATCTTTCTTGGAGAGATGCTCTACATCAACTCAAATACAAATCTTCGATTCAACGGTGAACTTTCCTTGAATAATCTCATTAACTTTGTTTTGATTAACACTTATTAAATGGTATTATTAGCATTGTCCTTAACTTTCATATAGAAATTGTACATATATATGATTTCTGAAAAATGGTCTTAGGCCATGTTTGATTAAATTTTGAGCCTTGATCATTTCTTTTACAAAATTATATCCTTAGTCAGTCATAATTGAGCCTAAAAGAGTATATATTCTTTTTTTTAAACCCAAGAAATATCCGAGCCAAATAAAAAGATATTAACTTACCTTGGCTATCTAATTTTCTTGCACCCTTGTCTAAATCAATAGGATACAGAAAAAAAAAATCCAATGCTAAGAAAGTGAAAAATGGATGGAAAAAGCCAAAAAAGTGAAAAATGGGAAAAAGAAAAGAAAGAAACATGTGAAGATTTAGAAAAACTAGAATGAGGTGTGCCACAATACTAAAAGATAGCATTTGATATCCAATGACTTCGTTTCATAAACCTTAAATCCATGGCCACATTACAACCCTAATAAAGTCCTTTATGATTCCAAAAATCATATATTTGTATTAGTTCTATCAATTCTAAAAAGGAAAATGTTAATAGTATATTTAATATAGTGTTAATATTCTTTCATGAGATTATTTCACATTCCACTTTATTCAACTAACCGCTCTTTTGATTACTACATGTGAAATTATTTGCTTTGTTAACTATATTTCAATCACATGTAAATTGTGAGAATAAGTCACTATCACAGGTGTGTTCTTTTTGCTGAGTGTATTTCAGGGAAGGATTGACATCAAAACTATCAAGAAATGNCAGGTGTGTTCTTTTTGCTGAGTGTATTTCAGGGAAGGATTGACATCAAAACTATCAGGAAATGGGGTAATGTTTCTCAAGTGATTTTTGAAAATAAAGAAATCATTACACACACACAAGTTTTTATAAAAATATATAGATAATATTACAACTAACGTGTGTTACTCTTATAGTGATCAGAGAAGGAAGTATCTTGACAAGACAGATAGAATATTGATTTAATTTTACTTATGAAAAATATGAGTTATGAATTCCTAATTACTGAAATTTGTAGGTAGCTTCACTAGAAACTTTCACGAGATAAAACTCGTCCACTAGGAATCACCTAGGGGTTTAAAGGCTTGTTACATATGCTAAATGCAATCATAAAAAGTCTACGAAAATGATTTTACCTCTGTTTGTATTATATTGTGTTAATAGTTTGTTTAAATTTTACTAGGGACTAGTAAATTTTAAGTTGAGTAGTGTGATTAACCTTAATCAATCTATAAATTAAAATAGTTAATAAATTCGAATTAGTGTGATAAAATAACTAAAAACAAGAACTTATGATCAATTAGGGTTTTTAATATTTTATGTCCAAGTTTCAGGGTTTAATGTAGAATTATCAAAGAATACAAGGAACAAAGCATAAAGGTTTGAAACTATGAAGGCACAAGTGTAATTACCACACATGAAGAGTCAACATAATGCAAGTTGCAAATCCAGCAAAGCTCTACCGTCCGGACGGTGATCATGGCATTTGGACTGTCCTCTTTGGTGGCTCACAGCTCATGCTTCCTCTTCCTCTATAAATAGGCATTTGCCTCTCCAGTCGTCAACAGGCTGGAACCAAGAGAAAAACAAGAGAGCCACAGAGAGGGAAAAGAGAAAAGAGAAAGAGAAAAAGAGAAGTGCAAAAAAGATCCGGTCCGTGATGCACTTCAATCCAAACTTTATACTTGTAATGCCCCAAAAACCACCTTGAATGGCATTACAATTTAAAATCATCCACATCATGAGAGCAACTAATAAAATCCATTAATAAAGAAATTCCATTTACCAAATGTAATAATTATGACATCATTCCCAAAAGAATATGCCAACACATGGCTATTATATCCCAAAAGAATATGATCGACTATGACAATTACATCCTAAAAGAATTACATTTAAACTCACAATGGAATCACAAAAGATTAGTCTTCACATAATCTCAAAAAAAAATTTGTAGTTTAGCACCTAGGAGAGTATAACTCTAGACATCCATCTCGGGATCCACGACCCCATCTAGTGGAGCTTCCCAATGTATCAACTCCTCAACTCTGAGCTCCTCCTCTAGACCACAATCTAAAAAATATAGTTTACAGGAGGTGAGCACTAAGCTCTGTAGCAACATTCTTCCTAAACTCGAACAAGGTTTATAAAACATATAAAACAGTTCGGTCTCATCTTGCAAATATCATATATCAATTTTTGAAATAAAATCAGGACATTTCAACGGATCTCAAGTTTATGCAATACCAATAATTTAAATGAACAATAAAAATGAATTTCTCAACAATAAACCATTTCCAACCATAAACCATTTTTCACAAGTTCTTGTAGAGTCTTATACCTCCACAAGCTCTTGTAGGAAATCAATTCCACACAATAGCAATAATTGTTCAATATTGTCATCCCATATTCTCATGTATGTTGGTTGCTTCCCATGAATCTACATAACAATTCTACCTCATTCACCCAATCATAACCACACAAACCACTTTAGGAAGGGCATATACCGTCTCCCATCTCCCACGGCATTGACGAATCCTTCCCAAAAAAGGTATACCATCCCTTAGCCTCGAACTTACGTGAACAATAGTGGTTGCTCTCACAAACAACAAACCACTACAAGTGTTAGGAAACCATCTCACCCCCACTGGGATAGACTAACCTCTAACACTCTATGGCAGTGCTCGAATGCAGTTCAAGTCCATCACAACAACCATACAAGAGATGAAATTCCAACCAAATTCTCAAATCATAAGTAAATCATAAATCCCCAATTTCATTGGCATTTTTCCAATAGAACAATTTATGAAATTAAGCAAGAGAACATCACAAATACCATTTTATTACTCAACACAAAGCACTAGAGTTTCGAAATCAAGAATAAAGGAAGAATCAAGAGGAAAATCCATCTCTTTTAAAAACTAGGGTTTTATGACAAGAAAAGAAATCTCATGGTTATATAAACATAACTTTGTTTAAAACATGGTAATGATTGCAAAAATCTGAAGGAACCATGATTTCATTGGATATACATATGATTCAGAGTGGAAACATACATAGACATACATGCCCTAGCCTCAATGAACAAGGATGGAAGGAAACCCCTACCTTGGTGTTTTTGAAAAAATAGAGTTTTGATCTTCTTGAAGTGAAAATTTCCTTTGATCTTGTGTTTTTCTCTTCCTTTCTTCCTCTCTAAGGTTTCCTAGGATTAGAGATGTTGAAATGGGGCTAAATGGGACGTCCTTAGGTATTTATAGTGGAAGGAAAGCTGGATGTTCGCGACTTAAAATTTTAGATTTTTTGAAAACCTTTCGAAAGGTTTTTCATCGACCTTCCGGAAGGTTTGCCTATTAGACAAACCTTTTCATTAACCTTCTGGAAGGTTTCTCATCGATCTTCCGGAAGGTTAGTCTACTGGACAATATTTTCATTAACCTTTCGAAAGGTTTTGCCTACTGGATAAGCCTTTACCTTAACCTTCTGGAAGGTTTTTCATAGACCTTTCAGAAGGTTTTGCCTGCTTTTCTACAAATCCTCCCTTCTTCATTTCCAATCCATTCCAAGCCCTTCCAATTCCAACCAAAACTTATATAACATACTTTTGTACATCAAACCTAGTTGGTACAAGTTCTATTACAACGATTTCATATGTTTGCAAGTTAAAACTAAGTTTTAACTACTATTTACTCGAATTTTACCATATTCATTTCAAAATAAATAATTACTTGCTATATATATCTATATACATATATAAGGATAAAAGTGTGGGGTTTACAACCCACCACCTTAAAAAAAATTTCGTCCTTGAAACTCACCTCAAGTAGCAAATAAATAAGGGTACTTCTCTCGCATCTCCAGCTCGGGTTCCCAAGTAGCTTCCTCCATTTCGTGATGTNTAATCCACCCCCCTTAAAGAAAGTTTTGTCCTCGAAACTCACCTCAAGTAGCAAATAAATAAGGGTACTTCTCTCGCATCTCTAGCTCGGGTTCCCAAGTAGCTTCCTCCATTTCGTGATGTTGCCACAAGACTTTCACCAGTTGGATGACTTTGTTGCAAAGCACCTTCTCCTTGGTATCGAGAATCTTCACCGGTTGTTCTTCATATGTTGCTCCATCTTGAACTTCAATATCTTCCAAATCCACAACCTGTGTTGTACCCGATTGACATTTCCTCAACATTGACACATGGAACATGTCATGTACCCCTGACAACTGAGCTGGTAACCGAAGTTAATACACCACTTTGCCTACCACCTTGATCACTTTGAAGGGTCTGATGTATCTTGGTGCTAATTTCCCCTTCTTGCCGAATCTGAACACTCCCTTCTTGGGTGACACCTTGAGGAACACAAAGTCCCCCTCTTGGAATTCCATGGGTCTTCGTATTATATCCACATAGCNTTCTTGCCGAATCTGAACACTCCCTTCTTGGGTGACACCTTGAGGAACACATAATCCCCCTCTTGGAATTCCAAGGGTCTTCGTCTTATATCCACATAGCTTTTTTGTCTACTTTGAGCCGTGCGTAGTCTCTCCCAGATGAGTTTGATTTTCTCCATAGTCTCCCGAACAATCTCTGGCCCAAACAAACCACTTTCCCCAGCTTCTAACCAACAAGTCGGTGACCTATATGGTCTCCTATACAATGTTTCATAAGGTGTCATGCCGATGCCAGATTGGAAACTATTATTATACGCAAATTCCACCAACGGCAAATGATCATTCCAACTCCCTTTGAAGTCCAACACACAAGCTCGTAACGTGTCCTCCAAAGTTTGTATCACCCTCTCGGATTAACCATTCATTTGGAGATGAAAAGTTGTGCTAAAGTGTAACTCTATTCCCATAGCTCATTATAGACCTTTCCAGAATTGCGCCACAAATCGAGAATTGCGATCTGAAACAATCAAGTGTAGAACTCCATGTAATCGCACAATCTCACTGATATAGAGCTTGCTCAAGGTCTCTAAAGTGTCTGTGGTCTTCATTCCTAAGAAATGAGTGAATTTGGTAAGTATTTCCACAAGAACCCATACTGCATTATGCCCTCGCGACGTCCATGGTAAACCCGACATGAAGTCCATGGTAATGTGATCCCATTTCCACTTTGGAATAGGTAAGGACTGTAGTAATCCTCCGGGATTTTGATGTTCAATCATCACTTGTTGGCACACCGCACATCGGGCTATGAACCTTGCCACATCCTTCTTCATTCCCTTCCACCAAAATTGATGCTTCATGTCCCTATACATTTTTGTGGTACCGGGGTGGATGGAAAACTTAGAGCGATGACACTCTCCTAGTATCTCCTCCTTTAGGGAAGAATCATCGGGGACGCAAAGCTTCTCCCCATATCTTAGTTCTCCATTTCTCAAAGAACAACCTTCCCCTATTTCCCCATTTTCCAACTTAGCTCGAATCAACTCTAAGTCAGGATCCAAGTATTGTAACTCCACAACCGTACGTTGGAGTGTAGGTTGGGCTACAAGGTTAAATAGACATGGACGATTCTCCTGCCTATCCACCCATAGATCAAAGTCCTCCAAGGCATCAATCATTTTGCACCTTTTAGTCGTAAGAATATTGATTTCACCTCTAGACTTTCTGCTAAGTGCATTGGCAACCACATTAGCCTTCTCCGGATGGTAGTTGAGTGTGAAATCATAATCTTCTAGATACTCAACCCATCTTCTTTGCTGAAGATTCAAGTCTTTCTGTGTAAATACATACTTGAGTCTCTTATGATCAGAAAACACTTGAAACTTTTCCCCATATAAGTAACACCTCTACAACTTAAGAGCAAAAACCACATCGGTAAGCTCCAAGTCGTGAGTGGGATAGTTCTACTCATGAATCTTGAGTTGCCGAGTCATAAGCAACTACCTTTCCTTCTTGTATTAGCACACATCTCAAGCCTTGTAGCGAAGCATCGGTGTAAACATCGTATCCTTCCCCACTGCTTGGAATAATGAGGACAGGAGTTGCCGTCAATCTCTCCTTCAAGGTGCGAAAAGCTAATTCACACGCTTGAGTCCACAAAAATCTTTCTCCCTTCTTCGTAAGGTGAGTCATCGGCATTGCGAGCTTTGAGAACCCTTCTACAAACCTCTGGTAGTAGCCTGCTAAACCTAGAAAACTACGTACTTCGGTCACATTTTTCGATGGTTCCCACTTCATCACTGTTTCAATCTTGGTGGGGTCAATAGCTACCCCTCGTTCAAACACAACATGACCAAGGAATTTTACTTCCTTCATCCAAAACTCGCATTTACTCATCTTCGAATACAACTTATGCTCTCTTAGTGTCTGTAGCACAATCGAGAGATGGCATTTATGTTCCCCCTAGGTCTGTGAATAAATCAATATGTCATCAATAAACATAATGACAAACTGATCTAGATACGGCCGGAATACCCTGTGCATCAAATCCATGAAGGCTGTTGGAGCATTAGTCAATCCGAATAGCATTACCGTATATTCGAAATGACCATACCGGGTACGGAAAGCTATCTTAGGAATATCCTCCTCCTTGATCCGCAAATGATGATATCCAATGCAAAGATTAATCTTGGAGTAATACTTAGAACCTTTCAACTAATCGAATAAATCATCAATTCGTGGCAATGGATATTTATTCTTCACTATCACTCGATTCAACCTTCGGTAATCCGTGCATAACCGAAGCGTTTTGTCATGCTTCTTCACAAAAAGGACTGGGGCTCCTCAAGGTGAAGTGCTTAAACGGATAAACCCAATAGCCAACAGATGGTCCAACTGCTTCCTTAGCTCCTTCAACTCCAAAAGTGCCATTCTATAGGGAGCAATGGATATTGGTTCGATTCCCGAATAGAGATCAATCTTGAACTCAATCTCTCTTTGTGGGGGTAATCCAAGTAGTTCATCAAGGAATACATTCGAAAAATCCGATACTATCAACACCACTTTCGCATGGGATTTCTCCTGATCATTTCCCATCAAACTAGCTAAGAAACTCAAATGATTCCCCCGCCTTAGCTTTCAAGAATTTACCACCCTTAGTAGGAAATGGATGGAAAGAACTTTGATCATTACTAAAACTGAAAACTACACCTCCCGATAAATGAAATGAAATCTATTTACAAAAATAATCCATTACCGCACGGAAGGTAGACAACAAGTTCATCCCAAATATTATGTCATACCCCTTCATGTCTAACGCAACCAAATCTACTATTAATTCTTGCTCCCCAATTCGAAGCACACACCCTTTTAGTATCCAACTGTTCGCCCATAGGCATGTCAATACTCAAGGCATGTTCGAGCTTCCCAAAGTCCAATCTCAAACTAAGAGCATATGTAGTGCGTATGAATGAATGAGTAGCACCGGGATCCAATAAGATTCGGGCCCAAGAATTATAAAGAAGAACGATACCATCCACTACGGCATTGAAAGCATCTTCCTCCGACTAAGTCAAAGCAAACACTCTCCCTTGATTGGCACCACCTGGGGCTAGAGCTCCTACTGGTCTTTGCTGTAGTGGCTTCGGTGGTGGTGGCTTGTTTACTTGATTGGTCCTTGGTGGAAGCGATGGGTAATTATTTCGGAAGTGCCTGACACCTCCACATGCGAAGCATTGACGGGGGTCAATGTCTGCTCTCTCAAGTGCGCCTCCAGCTCCTTNGACATCCACCTCGGGATCCACGAGCCCATCCAGTGGAGCTTCCCAATGTATCGGCTCCTCAACTCCGAGCTCCTCCTCTAGACCACAATCTGAAAAATATAATTTTTAAGGGGTGAGCACTAAGTTCTGTAGCAACATTCTTCCCAAACTCGAACAAGATTTAGAAAATATATAAAATAGTTCAGTCTCATTTTTCAAATATCATATATCAATTTTTGAAATGAAATCGGGACATTTCAACGGATCTCAAGTTTACACAATAGCAATAATTTAAATGAACAGTAAAAATAAATTTTCCAACAATAAACCATTTCTAACAATAACCATTTTTCACAAGTTCTTGTAGAGTCTCATACCTCCATAAGCTTTTGTAGGAAACCAATTTCACACAATAACAATAATCATTTAATAGTGTCATCCCATATTCTCATGTATGTTGGTTGTTTCCCATGAATCTACATAACGACTCTACCTCGTTCACTCAATCATAATCACACAACCAGTTTAGGAAGGGCATATACCGTCTCCCACGGCCTTGACGAATCCCTCACAGGAAAGGTATACCCACCCTCAGGCTCGAACTTACGTGAACAATAGCGGTTGTTCCCCTAATCAACAAACCACTACAAGTGTTAGAAAACCATCTCACCCCCACTGAGATAANCACAAACCACTTTAGGAAGGGCATATACCGTCTCCCACGACATTGACGAATCCTTCCTAGGAAAGGTATATCATCTCTCAGCCTCGAATTTACATGAACAATAGTGGTTGCTCTCACAAACAATAAACCACTACAAGTGTTAGGAAATCATCTCACCCCCACTGGAATAAACTAACCTCTAACACTCTATGGCATTGCTCGAATGTAATTCAAGTCCATCACAATAACCATACAAGAGATGAAATTCCAACCAATTCTCAAATCATAAGTAAATCATAAATTCCCAATTTCATCGAAATTTTTCCAAAAGAACAATTTAAGAAATTAAGCAAGAGATCATCACAAATACCACTTTATTACTCAACACAAAGCACTAGGGTTTTGGAATCAAGAATAAAGGAAGAATCAAGAGGAAAATCCATCTCTTTTAGAAAANTTATACAAAGGATGCAATAACAAACATTTTCTTTAAAACACAAGGAAATCTAAAATTTTCAATTCTCACAATTTGTAATACAAGAAAACAACTTAAGAAAATAAGCAAGAGATTATCACAACATCATTTTATTACTCAACACAAAGCACTAAGGTTTCAAAGTCAAGAACAAATGAAGAATCAAGAGGAAAATTCATCTCTTTTGAAAAATAGGGTTTTATGACAAGAAAAGAAATCTCATGGTTGTATAAACATAGCTTTGTTTAAAACATGGTAATGATTGCAAAAATCTCAAGGAATCATGATTTCATTGGATATACATATGATTAAGAGTGGAAACATACATATACATACATGCCCTAGCCTCAATGAACAAGGATGGAAGGAAACCCCTACCTTGGTATTCTTGAAAAAACTAGGGTTTTGATCTTCTTGGAGTGGAAATCCCCTTTGATCTTATGTTTTTCTCTTCCTTTCTTCCTCTCTAAGGTTTTCTAGGGTTAGAAGTGTTGAAATAGGCCTAAATGGGATGTCCCTAGGTATTTGTAGTGGAAGGAAAGCCAGTTGTTTGCGACTAAAATTTTAGATTTTTTGAANTTTCCTAGGGTTAGAGATGTTGAAATGGGGCTAAATGGGATGTCCTTAGGTATTTACAGTGGAAGGAAAGCCGGCTGTTTGCNCCAGTTAACCTAAGAAGTGGTTGTGTTATGGTTTATTATGTATGCACCTACTATTATGAAGACAAATGAATAATTCAAGTATTCCTCATAAATGTCTTGTCTTTCTGGTTTGCTTGGATTAATCAGTTGTCATGAATACCACCAGCTAACCTAAGAAGTTGTTGTGTGATGATTTATATACATCAGACCTACCAATTGACTTGCTAGTAAAATGGAAGTTGATTGTTGTAAGGTAGCACTATTAGTAGTTAATCAATATGAAGCATATAGGATCCTTGAACTGCAGGATACTTTTTATTATTGTCTTACTCTATCTACGTATAACTGTTTATTTAGACTAGTTATCAATCTAAGCTCACATCACAAGCTATCACATGTTGTCCTATTCAAATTCGCAACTTAACTATTTTATTTCAAATTCAAATTCGTAACTTAACTCGATACTTGAACTTAAAATTGAGAAAACTATAATTTGACCACTTATACTTAGGTGTATAATATTAATCCGATCACTGAAAAGTGCAAATCAGGTTAGCCCCACAAAAGTTGTACCCAATAAATCGAGAGTTACAGTTGTGGCAAACAAGGAGAATGAGTTAATTCCAATCAGGGTGGTCACCATATGGAGAGTGAGTATTGATTACCGAAAGCTCAACTCGTGCACAAGAAAAGATCACTTCTCATTGTCATTCGTCGATCAAGTTTTGGAAAGAGTAGCTAGGCATCTATTTTACTACTTCTTTGATTACTACTCCGAGTACAATCAGATTAAGATTGCATTGAAGGATCAAGAAAAGACCACTTTCACTTGCCCCTTTGGTACCTTTGCCTACCGAAGCATGTCTTTTGGGTTGTGTAATGCCCCAGGGACTTTTCAAAGATTTGAAATGGGAATCTTTAGTGGTATGGTGGAGAAAATCATGGAAATCTTTATGGATGACTTCTCAGTGTTAAGGGATTCCTTCAGTGGTTGTTTGGAAAACTTAGAGAGAGTACTTGGGAGATGTAAGGAGAAGAACTTGGTCCTCAACTGGAAGAAATGCCACTTCATGGTGACACGAGGAATTGTGCTTGGGCACATCATTTCGGAAAAAGGGATCGAAGTCAACAAATCCAAGGTTAATGAAATTTCCAGCCTCTCCACACCAAAGGTCATCAAAGACATCAGGTCATTTCTTAGCCATGCTGGTTTTAATCGTCATTTTATAAAGGACTTAAGTGCATTGGCTCGACCCTTGACCAATTTTCTATCCAAGAATGTCTCATTTATGTGGTCGGATAATTGTGAGGCATCATTTAAAAAATTGAAAAGTATGCTCGCTACACCTCTAATTATGTGATCAACCAAGTGGGATTTACCATTTGAGCTCATGTGCGATGCAAGTGATTATGCGGTCGGCACTGTGTTAGGTCAAAGGGAAGACAAGAGACCTTATGTAATATACAATGGTAGTAAAACTCATAATGAAGCATAAATGAATTACACCATCACTGAAAAAGAGTTGCTAGTTATAGTATTTGCATTGGATAAATTTTGATCTTATATCATTGGTTCACCTATAGTAGTCTATACTGATCACTCTGCTTTGAAGTATCTTTTTTCTAAGCAGGACGCAAAACCGAGACTCGTTAGGTGGATACTCCTCCTATAAGAATTCAACTTGATAATTGAAGAAAAAAGGGAGTTGAAAACATGGTGACGGACCATTTATCCTGACTTGTAGTTCAAGATGCCGATGAGCATATTCCTATCCCTGAATCTTTTCTTGATGAGCACTTAATGTTTATTCATTCTATTTTTCCTTGGTATGCTAACATATGTAATTATCTTGCTACAGGGTAAATACCACTGCACTGGAGTCCGGAGGATAAACGGAGGTTTATGGCGGATGTGAAGTACATTTACTTCAACAACCCGTACTTGTTCAAGTACTGTCCTGACCAACTTATGAGAAGATGCATACCTGAGAATGAATAGTGGGACGTCCTTGCATTTTGCCATTTCGAAGCATGCGGTGGACACTTCTCTTCCAAGAAAACTTCGGCAAAGGTCTTGCAATTAGGTTTTTAGTGGCCCTCATTAATCAAAGACTGTGTTTCTTTCTATAAAGAATACGATAGGTGCCAACATTTGGGTAGCGTGACCCAAAGAAACATGATGCCTCTCTCCCTTGTACTTGTTATTGAGATTTTGACTATTGGGGTATCGACTTCATGGGTCTCTTCCTCATGTCGTTTGGCTACCTGTACATTCTGCTAGCAATGGACTATATGTCCAAATAGGTAGAGGCTATCCCAACCAAAACCAATGACCACCAAGTCATGGTCAAGTTCTTAAAAGAGAACTTCCTTTCGAGGTTCGGGATGCCTCGTGCAATGATAAGCAACTGTGGTTCGTATTTCTATAATAGGTCATTTACATCCTTATTGCATAAGTATGGGGTCACACACAAGGTGTCCACCACTTATCACCTACAAACCAATGGCCAATCCAAGTTAGCTAATAGGGAAATCAAGAACATTCTGGAGAAAATGATGAACCCTAATAGGAAAGATTGGTCATTTTGGTTGATCGATGCCCTATAGGCTTACCGCACTACTTACAAGACCATTCTAGGTGTGTCACCCTATAGGCTCGTCTATGACAAGGCTTGTCATTTGTCGGTTGAAATAGAGCACAGGGCTTACTAGGCCATCAAGACCTTGAACTTCAATTTGAGAATGGTCGTAGAGAATAGGAAGTTAGAGATGAATGAATCAGAGGATATTCATAGATTTTCTCCAAATCCTAGAAATCTCTTGCCATGGCATGTATAGGAAAGACTTCTCTTTATGCATTTGAGCCTATGGAGTGGCTTTTGTTGTGAATTTTGACATTTCTTGGTATGGGAGCACTATTGATCACCATGGCCCGCACCAAGAGAACAGGGCCGGAGTCCCCTTAACCCATAGGTAGTAGCTCTCGCAAGAGAAGCGTAAAGGGCCCGAGTACTGGAGATCGGGAGAAGAGAAGGATGAAAGTGAGACACGATGCTTGTAGACAAAGGATAAATGAGAAAAACATCACGTGTGACAAGCTTGTGGACAAGAACACCCTTGGGCCAACCAATGAAGTGGTGAGAGATATCGAGGGGGATGGACTAGGAATTTGGTTTGAGCTGGTGAGCGACTACAACTTGGCATTGTGTAGAGAATTCTATAGGAAATTAACGATGTTGGGAGAAGATGGTAGTGTGCTTAGGACGAACATTGGGGGACAGACGTTCGACATGACCCCGGACGTGATTTCCACATTGATGAAGTATCAGAGGGATTAAGACCCTGTCTGAGTATGTGCAACTCATCTACGAGGACCCGACTAAATTCAAGGGGACAACTCTAGTTGGGGGCCTCATGCACTCCTACGGGGTAATGAACAAAGTCCTCCACTACAATTTGATGCTCAAGGGTTTAGAAAAGAGCCTGAATGTGGAGATGCTCATCCTACTCCACGCTTTTATGATAGGGAAGGTCGTTGATGTGGCCCTTTCGATATGGGAAGAGATGAAGGAGTTTGCGGCTGCAAATTCAAAGGCGAACCTCCCTTTCGGCAATCTTGTCACTCGAATGTCTTCCCACAAGAATGTCAAGGCCTATGCCCATGATACGCTGCTACCCTCAGAGACTGGTGTCATTGGGAAGTCATGCAGAAGTAAAAGGGCAGCTAGGACCGGGGGTGAGAGAGCCAGTGCCTCGGGGCTAAAGCCATCTTCAGTAGGGCCACCATCTTCAGCTGAGTCATCTTCCTCTACACCTTTCACCTCTGCCCTGGCTCATACCATGTCACAGCGTATGGAATCCTTAGAGGCTACGATGTACAAGTTGTCGATGATAGTGACTAGACTATTTTAGCATACTTTCCTGAGTGAGCCCATTCCTGGTAGACCTCCACCGCCTCCAACTACCGGACCTTTTACCTCCACTCTTATGACCTCTATAGTTGTCAAGGTGGGAGGCTCCAATGACGAGGATGAGAGCAGTGATGGGAGCGATGATGATAAGGATGAGCGATGACGATGATGCAGTTGGTTTTAGATTGTACACAGTTAGGGTTAGTTTATCGGCCCAGTAGAAGTCTCTTTAGGATGTTTGGCCCTTTTTTTTGAAACTTTAACCCACTGTATTGAACTTTTTTGAATGATCAGTGAAAAAATACCACAATTATTTCATTTTATCAATGCTCAAGTCCATTTCTTTAATTGCATTGCGATTTTTTGCATTTTGTATGTTTGGTGATTTACTTGTGTGAATGGGTTGTGGTAGTTGCATTTCTCATGGTTTGAAATAAGTTTGCTAGGAACTAGAAAAATTCAAGTTGGGGGTGTGATTAGCACAAAATATTGCACATTTCATATGCCTTTTATACTTGCTTTTTTTTTGTGAATTTGGGGAGAAATGCATTTAATCTACCTTTTACTGAAGTTTTGTGTGAATGTAGGTGAAGAGTTGTAAATGGCTTGAGTTATGCCCCCATCGTAATGCTTAAAGACAATGGAGATGAGGGGATAGTTTAAAGGAAGGTTTGGAAGGTGAAGAAACCAAGAAAAAGGCAAATTGGATGAAAATCTTCTGAAAAATTTGGCCATAAACCTTCCAGAAGTTTTACACTTGGTTTGCCTATGCCCTGGCAAAACCTTCCAAAAGGTTTGGGTCACTGGACATCTTTTTCTCCTTGCCTTGCATAAACCTTTTGGGAGGTTTGCATCGACCTTCCGGAAGGTTTTGTCCAAAAATGTCAGATAACCTGCAACTCAAGCTCAGCCACTTAGGGATCCCACCTGTGATTTTCCCACTTGTCTCCAGACATCTCTTACACACATACATGCCTCCCTTCACTTCAATTTGGACTTTGGAGACCAATGCATTAATGAGGAAGAAAGAGAAAAGGGAAGCCATGGGAGTTGCAGGCTAGGCTTGTCCTAGCAAGTCCAATGCATCAACTCAGTCCCCCATTGATGGGAAGCCTGTCACACATGCTTGAAGACCTCCATAGACAAAAATAAAAGCATCCCTTGACATTTTTATTAGCATTGTTCAACATTGTAGAGAGAAGAGCTCAAGAAGGAAGACATAGTTTAATAGAAAAAAGTTAGATTTTTGCATTTTCTTTACCCATTTCACTTGTAATCTACTTTAAGACTCTTGTAAGCTTCATTTATTGCACTAAATGTCATTTATTTCAAGTGTATTACAAGTTTAGTTATGCATTCTAGATTCTACCATTGTTGCATTGAGTTTTCACTTCAACCTTTTAAAATGGGTATTAAATGCACTTCTCCATAGTTTAACTTTTCTTGCATTAATTCAAGTTCCAATCTTCATTTCTTCACAATGTCTCTTTACTTTATATATGTTCTTGCATTAGATATAAGTAGCTAAGCTTTAAGCTGGCTAATCCAGGAGACAATTCCTCTTGGGTATGCTAAATCAACTTTTTTTCATTCCTCCTCATAGTGTTAGACAGTTTGGTTTGACTAGGTTGAGTGTGGACATGGTTGTGAGTTATTGATACACCATAGACTTGTCATAGGGTATGCTTGAATCCTCACCTCCGTTTTAGTCCCTTGCTTCCTGCGAATCAATCGAACGTCTAGGCACCATTGGAGGAATGTCTTGAGTTGATTTGGTATTCTCATTGGAATGACCTCTTTGGATTAGCCAACACTTATTTCCATTTCATTTCATCAAGAACACAACTCACCAAAACACATATTCAAAAGATTTTTATACTTTTCTATTTTCACAAAACCACCTTCAACACAATTCACCTTCCTTCCCTAAGGAGATGACCTTGGAATACCTATTCCAAGTAAAACACAACACTTGAAAGTCTCTCTATGCTTTGGGAGCATTTTTGTACACACACACACACACCCGTTTTCCCATTTCTTAGCATGATATCCAAGGGAGAGTGACACTCACCTAACCGTATAAGCCACATACACATTACCAAAATCATGGTTGAAAATTACGAACGACGGAAGAAGTCAAGTAGCGTGTGTGAAAAATTGCTTCCCCCAAGCGTAGAGAGTGTCTTGCAATGTCGTGTTTTAATTAGAATGAGTATTTCAAGGTCGTCTTCCTAGAGAAGGAAAGGTCAGTGTTTTGAAGGCTGATTTGTGCAAAGTGAAAATTGGAAAATCTTTATGATTCAAAGTTTTGTGGTTTGTGATTTTCAAAATATGCAAGAAAGCAAGGTTAGCTAATCCATAGAGTTCATTCCAATGGGAATGCCAAATCGACGCATTTCATTCAACCAATGGTGTCTCGGTGTTTGATTGATTCATAGGAAGTGAGGGACTAATGTGGTTGTGTTGGACAAAAGCATACCCTGTGACAATCTATAGTGTATCAAGAGCCCACAACTACATTCGCACTCAACCTACTCAAACAAAACACTTTACACTATGGTGAAGAATGGAAGAAAGTCGATTTCATATACCCAAGAGGAAATTCCTCTTGGATTAGACAACTAAAAGTTTAGTTACTCATAATAAAGGCAAGAACAAACATGAAGTGAATAAACATGGTAGTGAAATCAAACATAGACTTGTATTAATGAAGAAGAAAGTTTAAACTACAAAAGAAATAACATTCATGCTTAAAATGCAAAGTTTGAAGAGAAAATACCCAAATGTAAAAATAAACTACAAGAACACTTAGCTAAACTTGGTTACAACTTGAATAAAAGATATTAGAGTGTAAAAGGAAAAGATTACAAGTTAAATGTAGCTTACTACAATGAGAATGGTGAAGGAAAATGTAAAAACCCAGCTTCTCTCTAAAACTTCATCTTCTACCTTGAAGCTTCTCTCTCTAAAACTATATGAAATCTGAATAATGGTGTAAGAAGTCCTATTTTCATCAATCCTTCTGCCTCTTAGAATGAGTGGCTGACTTAGAATGATTGGAGAGAGGTTGTCCACTTAAACAAGCAATTTTAGTCAAAACATGGTCTTCCCTTGCTTTTCCAACCACTCATCTTCTCTCTCTTGACTTCCTACTCTCTCGTGCTTCAAATCTGAATGTAGGGGCTAGGAGATCATCATGGGGGTGCCAAACATGTCAAGGCATGATTTATAGCGTAAAAGGTGGGCCCCCAGAGTAGGTGGAGTCGGTTGAAGAAGTTTCTGGCAATTTTGGGCGTGTTTTATCGGTAGGTTTTTTCCAAGACACTTTCCTACCGGTTGGTGCTTGTAGGGGCAAAGGTAGAAGTTTTCCAATGAGCTTTTCTACCGGTAGGTTGTGAATATTCTACCGGTAGGTAATGCATGGGTTTTACTATTAGGTTGTGTGATCAATCCACCTAAATAATGTCATACACCCAAGTATAAGTGGTCAAATTGTATTATAATTCTCGGTTTAAGTCCAAGGTCGAACCCACAGGGAGCTAAATATTGGAATTCAAAACATAAATGGTGAAGTTGTTACAGATACAAAATGCAATCTAATAGCTTGTGGTTTGAGCTTAGAACAAGTTAAAATAAACACTTAATTAAACTGTAGAAATGAAATAATAAAAAGGTACCCATCAATTCGGGGATTCTATATGTAGTATATTGTTTTAGTTATTGGAAATGCCACCTTGCAACAAATTAACTCCCATTTTACTGAAAAGTAAACCGGTAGGTCTGATTTATATTAAACCATAACACACAACTGATTAGGTTAGCCAATAGGTCTCTGTACCATGCATCAGTTAAACAACCCTAGTAAACTATAAGGTAAGCCATTCAGGAGGAATACTACAGTTATTCAACTGGTAGGTTGATGATTCACTGATGATGAGATTCCAGTTTATTCTATCAACTATGACATAAAGTATTGGCTATGCTGAGACTTAACCCGTCTATAACCATTCTATCGACTAATCACGTACATTACTGTATCATGCATGAAGTACATAATTGGTAGATAGTATGATATATAGCATTAAGTACTGCTCAGTGTTCATAACCATAATCATATTATAAATGTAATCATCCATCAATAAAGGGAGGTATATATAACATTAAAGCATAGATAGAACATCGGCATTTTCATAACTTAAACAATATCGTACATATGTTCACCCTTCACCGAAGGGTATTGCGTGGATTATTTCTGTGGTTCCCAATCTCCAAACACCAACTCAGACAATGTGTATATGGCTTGTGTAAGTGGGTGAGTGTCACTCTCACTTGAGTTCAATGCAAGCAATGGGAAAATGGATGTGTGGTGGAATGAAATGTATGTGTGTNTTTTCATAACTTAAACAATATCGTACATATGTTCACCCTTCACCGAAGGGTATTGCTTGGATTATTTCTGTGGTTCCCAATCTCCAAACACCAACTCAGACAATGTGTATATGGCTTGTGCAAGTGGGTGAGTGTCACTCTCACTTGAGTTCAATGCAAGCAATGAGAAAATGGATGTGTGGTGGAATGAAATGTATGTGTGTGTGTGAACAAAAGTGCTCCCCAAGTACAGGGAGACTTTCGAGTGTCGTGTTTTACTTGGAAATCATATTTCAAGGTCATCTCCTTAGGGAAGGAGGTGAATCGTGTTGAAGGTGATTTTGGTGAAAAAGGAAAATGTAAAAATCTTTGTTGTTTGAGTTTGGTGATTTGTTGTTGGTGATAAAAAATGAAATGGAACAAATGTTGGCTAATCCGAAGGGGGCACTCCAATAGGAATGCCAAGTCAACTCGAGACTTCCTCCAATGGTGTCTAGATGTTCGATTGATTTGTAGGAAGTGCAGGAGTAAAATGGAGGTGAGGATTCAAGCATATCCTGTGACAATGCATATAGTGTATCAAGAACTCACAACCATGTTCACACTCAACCTAGTCAAACCAAATCAACATACACTACGAGGATGAAAGAAAACGAGTTGAAGTAGCATACCCAAGAGGATTTCTCCCTTGGATTAGCCAACTATAAGCTTAGCTACTCATGTTTAAAGCAATAAAATAAGTGAAATGAAGAGGCATTGAATAGAATTGAAGCTTGGAATTTAACTAATGCAAGAAAACACAAAACTATAGGAAAATGCATTTAATACCCACTTAAAGCTTGAAATGTATAAAACTCAAATACATTAATGATAGAAGTTAAGATACTCAACTAAACTTGAAATGTACTGGAAATAATGACATTAAAGACAATAAAGGAAGCTTACAAGATCCTTACAAGAGATTACAAGTGAAATGGATGGAAGAAAATGTAAAAATCTTAGCTTTCTCTCTCTAACTATTTCTTCTACCTAGAACTTCTCTCTCTATTATGAAATATATCTAGAATAATACATAATGAATCCATATTTTTGTTCACAGAGAGCTCCTTAGGTGTGNAATGTAAAAATCTTAGCTTTCTCTCTCTAACTATTTCTTCTACCTAGAACTTCTCTCTCTATAATGAAATATATCTAGAATAATACATAATGAATCCATATTTTTGTTCACAGAGAGCTCCTTAGGTGTGTGACATGCGACCAATCAAGAGGGGGCTGATTGGATGCCTTGTTGCAGGCTAGGACATGCATAGTCTTCCCCTCTCTTGTTTTGCTCTTCTCTCTCTTTATCATTAATGATCAAGCCTTCAAAGTCCAAGTAGAGGTGAGGGGAGGCTTGTAGATGTGTAAGGGATGTCAGAGGACTTGTTGGAGAAGTGTAAGTGGGACTCCCAAATGGCAAAGCTTGAGTTGCAAGTTGTCTGGACAATCTGAAAAAAACCTTCCAGAAGGTCGACACAAACCTTTNGACTCCCAAATGGCAAAGCTTGAGTTGCAAGTTGTCTGGACAATCTGAAAAAAACCTTCCAGAAGGTCGACACAAACCTTTTGGAAGGTTTGTGCAGGAACAGTTAAATGAGCATTCCAGTGAACAAAACCTTCCAAAAGGTTCTGCAAAATGTTCATTCCAGTAGACAAAACCTTNTGAACAAAACCTTCCAAAAGGTTCTGCAAAATGTTCATTCCAGTAGACAAAACCTTAAGAAAGGTTTTGGTAGTGAAAAGGCAGACCAAGGCAAAACCTTCTGCTAGGTTTTTACCCAAACCTTCCGAAAATTTTTCAAGCATTTTGCAATTTTCTTGGTTTCTTCACCCTCCAATCCTTCCTTTAAGCTACCCCCTTATCTTCATTGACTTCAAACACTTGATTGGAGGTATAACTCAAACCGTTTACATCATTTTACCTGCATTTACACAAAATTCCATCAAAGAGACGATTAAACACTTTTCTCCCCAATTCACTACAAAAGCAAGTATAAAATGAGCATATTAGCATACAAAATATGTCATATTTTTGTGCTAATCACACCCCCCCAACTTGAGCATTGCTAGTCCCTAGCAAACATTTATTTTAAACCACAAGCTATAACTAAACTAAGATCCATGCATACACACAAGCAAACATCCAAACACTTAAAATACATAAATCATATTACAATTACATAAATAGCTTTGGGCAATGTTTAAACAAAATAAATGTGGTATTCCATTGATCATTTTCAAAATTTCTTTACACTGGGTTCAAGTTCCAAAACAAAACGTCCAAAACCTAAAGATTCTTCAACTGGCTGACACAAAAAACCCTAGCTATGTACAACTAAAATTCAAAACAAAATGCAAAAGTCTTCAGTCATCCTCATCATCGAACGCATCCTCCTCTGCAGTCTCTGACTCCTCAGACTCAAACTCCTCATCCTCGTCATCGTGAATCTCAACAATTGTGAAGGGCACTGGGGTTGAAGTCGACGGACCAGCTGGCTGTGATGGTGGTCCTCTAGGGATAGGCTCACNATACTTAAACTCCTCATCCTCGTCATCGTGAATCTCAACAATTGTGAAGGGCACTGGGGTTGAAGTCGACGGACCAGCTAGCTGTGATGGTGGTCCTCTAGGGATAGGCTCACTAGGGAATGTGCTAGAACAGTCGAATCACCATGACTAACAATCCATGCATGGTGGACTCCAGCACGTCCATACGATGTGCCATAGTGCGGGCTCGAGCAGGTGTGGGTGATGGAGGTGCTGAAACAGATGGCCCGGCTACTAAAGTATCTAGCTCTCTTGCCCTAGGTCTCTCACCCAAGTCTAGTTCAACTAGGCACAGCCACCAAAAAATATATATATTGAACTACGTTGGCTTGATCCCGCGAAAGGTACGTAGGCAGTCCAGTTTCACTAGGCGCAGCCACCAAAAAAAAAAAGNAGATATATATTGAACTACGTTGGCTTGATCCCGCGAAAGGTACGTAGGCAGTCCAGTTTCACTAGGCGCAGCCACCAAAAAAAAAANTCTTGCCCTAGGTCTCTCACCCAAGTCTAGTTCAACTAGGCACAGCCACCAAAAAATATATATATTGAACTACGTTGGCTTGATCCCGCGAAAGGTACGTAGACAGTCCAGTTTCACTAGGCGCAGCCACCAAAAAAAAAAAGATTGAACTACGTTAGTTTGATCCCGCGAAGGGTACATAGGCAGTCTAGTTTAACTAGGCACAATCACCAAAAATTAAAAAAAATTAAAAATTAATAAAATTTGAACTATGTTGGCTTGATCCCACGAAGGGTACGTAGGCAGTCTAGTTTAATTAGGTGCAGCCACCAAAAATTAAAAAAAAAATTAATTAATAAAAGTTGAACTACATTGGCTTGATCCTGCGAAGNACGAAGGGTACGTAGGCAGTCTAGTTTAATTAGGTGCAGCCACCAAAAATTAAAAAAAAAATTAATTAATAAAAGTTGAACTACATTGGCTTGATCCTGCGAAGGGTACGTAGGCAGTCTAGTTCAACTATGCGCAGCCACCCAAAAAAAAATCAAATTTTACTTCATTAGTATTTTTAGACTACACAAGTAAAAAGTAAAAAAAAATAACACAAAAAAAAAATCAAACTTTGCTTAAATNAAAAATTAAAAAAAATTAAAAATTAATAAAATTTGAACTATGTTGGCTTGATCCCATGAAGGGTACGTAGGCAGTCTAGTTTAATTAGGTGCAGCCACCAAAAATTAAAAAAAAAAATTAATTAATAAAAGTTGAACTACATTGGCTTGATCCTGCGAAGGGTACGTAGGCAGTCTAGTTCAACTATCCGCAGCCACCCAAAAAAAAAATCAAATTTTACTTCGTTAGTATTTTTAGACTACACAAGTAAAAAGTAAAAAAAAATAACCCAAAAAAAAAATCAAACTTTGCTTAAATGGTTTTTCAAAGGCCATCCAAAAATCGCCCAAGCGAAAAAAAAAAAAACAGGGCCATTGGCCCCATGGACTTCCACACATAAGAAAAATGTGCAAGAGTCAGTTTAAAAAAAAGGTGCCACAATAGTCATCCCAAGACTTAGGTTTGGCATTGAAATTCCAGCTGAAAAGCAAAACAAAGGGCTCTACACATTAAATTTGAATATAGAGTGTGAAGCNTTTAAAAAAAAGGTGCCACAATAGTCATCCCAAGACTTAGGTTTGGCATTGAAATTCCAGCTGAAAAGCAAAACAAAGGGCTCTACACATTAAATTTGAATATAGAGTGTGAAGCCCAAGATAGTTCCAAAATCCACTCTTGTCTATTAGCTTGCATCCCATAAAAAAAGGGGTTACATTGATCAGGTTTTTGAAATACCTATAAAGGTAATTAAGACAATCTATTTTTCGGGTGTCATAACGTGATTTTGAAATTCACACATGACACTCGGGGGCAACTACTAAACAACAACAAAAATTGAAAGATTAATGATAGGTTCATGCTCGACGCATGGCTTATTCGAATTATTGATCATTAACTTGCTCAGTGGTCAAATTTCAAATTTCAATTTGACCCATTAAAATTCATCCTTATGAATTTTGAAAATTGTATGTTGTAAAAAAAAAAGTAGAGCCGAGAATCAAGGGCGGTTTTCCTACAAGAAAAGGCAAAGTGGGTGTGGCCAAAAAAAAAAGGAGTTAAGGACAGTTTGATGGTTGGGCAGTTCCCAAACTCCCCACTACATCAATTGCCTAAAAGCAAGAGGAAGTGGACTTGGTGGGGTTCCTAAAAGATTTCCAGCTGCCCTCCCCCCTTTGCATGCAAAAAGCTATTATAAATACACTTGATCTTGAGATCAAGAGGAGGAGAGATCTGAGGAGGAAAGCTGGAGGAGTTTTGGACGGTTATCAAGGGAAGAGGAAAAAAAGTGAGCAAAGGAGACAAAAAAAACTTCGGCAGAGAGAGGAGAAGGAAGAAAGGCAAAACAAAAAAAAATTGAAGCCATACAACAGCAAACGCGTAAAATATTGTGCTTTGCTCTTTCAAAGACCATTTTAAAAAAACTTCTGCTTTGGTCTTTCAAAGATCATTCTAAAAAAATTCTGCTTTGGCCTTTCAAAGGTCATTTTAAAAAAATTTTGCTTTGGTCTTTCAAAGACCATTCTAAAAACAATTTGCTTTGGTCATTCAAAGACCATTTAAAAAAATTTTGCTTTGGTCTTCCAAAGACCATTTTAAAAAAAAATTCTGAAGCTTGTGTTCAGCAAATGGATTCAAAGCCACTTCAACTCCTAAAGTTCGGACGATGTAAAAAGCTCAAAAGCTCTATATTTTTCCCGATGACAACCTTGCCCTCTAACTTGGACCAAGAACTCTTAAAAGTCATCCGGTTTCTCGTGGCAAAGGTCACTTATATTATCGAGCATGCACACGAAGCCAACAACAAAAATATTGTTGCAGTTGCTGCCAAAATCCAAAAATCAGCAACAAAAGAAAACCAGGAAGGGTGGGGGATGAACAAGAGTCTTGGACTCTTTCAATTTCTGATGTTTTTGCCGATGCCTACTGTCCTTTCGAAGCACTGTTTAAGAGTCTCAGACTATTTCATTTCAGTCTACTCCGACGATCCCAAAACATTGCCAAAGTCATAAATCATAGGAGTTTCCAACTCCTTAAGTACGCAATGCAAGAAAAAGTATTTTACTAGTTTTAAACTCATTAAAGTATCATCAAGATTCTTTGACTCTTTCTTCAAGCCACGGAGTCTTCGACTCCCCTAAAAAAATATTAACTAGAGTGGATGCACTCTTATGTGGAGTTTTTAACTCCAAAAAAAATTTTCGGTGAAATGACACCGAGGAATTTTTAATTCCCACAACACCAACGGAGTCTCAACTCTGCCTGCTGTTAAGGGGTCTTCTACTCCTTAAAATCTAGTTGGTTTAGTTGCTCCTAAGTTACAAAATATGGGAGTTTCTAATTAAAGTCCGAATCTACACAAAAAAGTGCAAGAGTTTTATACTCTTGGAAATGGAAAGAAACTTGCTCTCCTCCCCATCGTGAACACCTATTATGAACAAAGAATGGCAGCAATTTCTGGTCTTTCAAAGACCAATTTGGAAATGAATCCTTGGTTTTTCAAAGACCAATCTCAAGATGCTTCTTTGGATGCCTCTTTAGTCTTTCAAGACCACCAAAAAGGGGCAAAATGGCTTCAAAACCGCTGGCATTAATGTCAATATATAAGTGTCGGGCTCTTTTGGGTTGCTTCTGATTTCTAAGTTGTTAGATTTCCTAAATCCCATTTAAAAGAGTTTCTAACTCCAGCAAGAGTGTGCAGTCAAATTATAAAATAAAGAAGTTTCTAACTCCTACTGACTAAGCCAAAAATCAATGGAGTTTTTAACTCTTACTAAGTCAAAGAAGTTTTTAGTTTCTCATACAACACACAACAACCCAGAAGTCTTGTGCTTTGCCAAAAGTGCCTGAAAAATGAAACAACGAATCTTGGATTCTTTTCAAAAAATGCAACAATTAAATCCATCACTATTTTTGGAGTTTCAAACTCATACAAATTAAATAGTGCAAAAATCAAATTAAAGAGTTTCTAACTCTTTACTAATTTTCAAGAGGTTTAAAACTCAGCAATATTTATGAAAAGAGTCGTGAATTTTTAATAGATTTTTGGGTTTCGAACTCAAAAAGTTAATAATCTTACATGGAATTTAATTTCATCTTAAGTCACAACCTATGTGAATCCTAAAATTCACTTAAGTCAAGGTTGTTTTAAATAGACTCAAATCCACCTGAAAGAATAATGGGTCATTCACTCATTTCAAGCCAAATCAAATTGAACATCAAATTTTGGGTCACTCTCCCATTTCAAACCAAATTAAATGAGTCATTCACTCATTTAAAACCCCACTGAAATTCAAAATTCTTTTCATGAACTACGTTTGACTTGATTCCCTTTCGGATACGTAGGCAGTCTAGTTAAACTAGGCGCAATCACAAGTCCAAATTAACTTCAAATAAATTCCAAATTCTTATTCCAAACTACGTTCGACTTGATTCCTTTTTGGATATGTAGGCAGTCTAGTTAAACTAGGCGCAGTCACAAGTCCAAATCAACTCCAAATAAATTCTAAATTCTTAATTCAAACTACATCCAACTTGATTCCATTTTTGGATACGTAGGCTGTCCAATGACTATTCTAAGCACAGTCATAATTCCAAATCACCTTTAATTAAATTCCTAAAATTTGAACTACGTCTGACTTGATTCCATTTCTAGATACGTAGGCAGTCCCACATCTACACTGGGCACAGTCGCATTCCTAAATAAATTCCAAAATCTTTGAATTACGTCTGACTTGATTCCAATTTTGGAAACGTAGGCAGTCTAGCAACTACCCTGGGCACAGTCGTAATTTCAAATCACCTTCAATTAAAATCTAAACTACGTTCGACTTGATTCCCTTTCGAATACGTAGGCAGTCTAGTTAAACTCGACGCAGTCACAAGTCCAATTCTAATTTCTTATTCCGAACTACATCCGACTTAATTTCATTTTTGGATACATAGGCAGTCCAACATCTACCTTGGGCACAGTCACATTCCTAAATAAAATTCTTTTCGTGAACTACGACTAACTTGATTCCCTTTCGGATACGTAGGCAGTCTAGTTAAACTAGGCACAGTCACAACTCCTCCACAATCAAGTGGTCCCTAAACCCATATTATTTCAAATGGTCATTTACCCATTTCAAACATAATGGACATTTTGCCCATTCAAAATCAATGATTCATCTACCCATTGATCTTATCCAAATAAAATAATAATAATAATTTAATCTCCTTGAACTACGAATTGGTTTGATCCCGATAACGGGTACATAGAGCTGCCTAGGCAATTAACCTAGGTCCAGCCACCATCATAAATAAAATACCCTTGTGGTGTATATGGTAACATGTGATAATTTCTCGTTAGAATCAAAGGGTATTCTCTTGAAGTAAGAGATTATAATTAACAAATATATACTATCTGGAATGGGTCTAACCTACATTTAATAAAACTCGTATAATTCTTTTTTATATGAGTGAAGTCATGTTCGGCAAAATATTCAAATTTTTGCCCAACATAGTTTTTGGCATGCCTGGTGGGACCCATTTTCCCTTTCATCTCTAACTTTAAAAATTAATTAGTGCTTTAGTTTTGTTGCCTTAACAGGTTCATAATGGCACCACAAGTAACTCTTCACTACCACAAACTACCTTCATCAATGCAAGTTCATGGGAAAAATTCAAAGAAGGCGATTTATCGTGCATCTTTCAAGATTCATCAATCAACAATCTTTGGAGCAATTCCAAAAGTCAATGCTGGGATCCAAGGGAGGAAAATCACCAAAGCTACACCTAAGAAGGCTATCAAAGTCATGCCAACAATTGCTAAGGCTACCCATATGGAGATTCCAAAAATCACCCCAGTCTGTCAGCCTACTCAAATTTTGATTGGAACCATACCGATCAATTTTCCCTATGTTGTATCAGTGATGGCAACTTTCGTGAAAAGCAANTTCCTATGCTGTATCAGTGATGGCAACTTCCGTGAAAAGCAAGGAGGGTACTCCTTCTTCTACACCAAAGGTGAAAGCTCCTAAGACTTCTTAGGATAGACTACCACAAGGGCTACCCTGAAGTCTACTATTACTAGTCAATCAAAGGTTACATCTCTAGTACAATTTAAACCAAGAGTAGTTGAGCTTGGTTTACCATCTGCATCTACTAAAGGAAAGAGTCCAAAACTTTCCTACTCCAAAAGTCAGGGATCAGATTTGAATATTTCCATCAAGGTCCTTTCTAAAAGGAACCTTCCAAGAAAAGGGGATCCAAGAAGCAATCAAGGGGCCCAAAAAACCCAATCTATACCTAAAGCTTCTCAGTTTCCATTGATTACCATAAGTGCTGAGCAATCCAAGAATGCACATTCAAATATGGAAGCTCAAAAATGAGCTTTCCTTTCTAGATACATGTATGCTAGGGAAGCTCACATTTCATCTAGGGCAGTCCACTTCTCAATGGAAGGCACGCAAATTTACACAGGGCCTATCACCCAATCAAGAGCTCGGATGATGTCTCAGCCTTCTTTCAAGGAATCTACGACTGCAAATGAGTCGTTAACAACTGAACAGGATTACTCATCCTCACAAGCTACCTTAGAGGAATCAATAGCATCAATTCGACATGAACAACCCATCAGCTCAATGTCAAAGTTCAAATAATCCTCTTTATGGAGATCCTAAACCTTTCTTCCAAGAAGAGGATTTTCTAGATGAGTTGGGACATCAGTTCTGAGAAAAGCTAAAAATTGATCAAGAATTTGACTCAAAGGATATGCCAGTTTTTGTTACAGGCACGTCAAGCATTGAGCAGCAGTTAAGTGGAATATAGAGAAATTTGGCAGAGAAAGACGTTGAGATAGCTGCCCTTACAACTCAACTAGCTAGCCAAGCTAGCGCCTCAATACGAGAACATGTTCAAACCACTGAAGAGCCTCAAACTTCTACAATGCCAGTCACTTAGGCAGATTTGAAAACATTAACTGCTAACGAAATTTGAGAATTCCAAGCATCCATGACTCCACCAGTGCTTGGGTATCGTATGCCATATCCTAGTCATTACAATACCATCCCATTTCCTCATGGTTATTCGAAACCAAACTTTGAAAAATTCGACGGGATTAATGGGTCACCCCAAGAACATCTCACTCACTTTTATTCAGCATGTGGGGAGTCAACCTTGTCTAATGCCTTATTAATAAGGCAATTTGTGCAATCCTTAAAAGGGTCAGCATTCACTTGGTACACTTAATTGCAATCAGGTTTGATCATCATTTGGGATGATATGCAAAGGGCATTCTTAGCCCAATTTGTTAGTTCAAAGAAGAAAATCTCAATAATTGACCTTGTAGATGCTCGAAAAAGAACAAATGAAAGTGTTAATGACTTCATTACAAGGTGGAGAAGTCTGAACCTTCAATGCTCTGAAAAGCTAAGTGAACAATCTGTAGTTCAAATGTGTTCCAATAATTTGCTTCCAGAGATTGCAACATTTGTAGGCACGGTAGAACCCCAGTCATTTGACACTCTTGTCTCCAAAGCTAGAAATGTTGAAAGACAAATAGCCCGACAAAGTAGTTTGCCTCAAAAATATCAAATGACTGAAGAGAAGAAGTTTGATAATAAGAAACTGACAAAGAAAGATGAGGCCATGCCTACATTTGTCAATGTCAATAAGAAGAAAGAAAATGGAAAAGGAAAGGAAATCCCTAAAAATGGGAAAGAAACTTCCAGAAATCCCTCTTTAAAAGAAAGAAAGGAAGTGAAAAACACTTTCGAAGACGATGATGTGGAAGAAATTTTTAACTCGTTGCTAAAGGCAAAGGCAACAGAATTACCAGAGCCTAAGCGACCATCCGAGGTTAACATGATCGATGATCCAAAATTTTGTCGATACCATCGAATTGTGAGTCATTCTCTGAAGGAGTCCTTAAGAATATTATTCAAGCAATGATGAATAGGGGAGACATTGAAATACAAGAGTCCTCCACTACTGCCACTTCAAATAATATTTCCTTAGTTTAGAATGAGTCCATCCCCACTGTCATGCTACCAAAGGGGGCAATACGAGTTACTTTTGTTGTCGACGGTGAGGTTACCTATCCGTATGCTTATCTGGACATGCCTCGTTCAAAAAATTAGACAATTCCAACACTTTATGAGCTTATGACATAACCGAATTTGGACTATTGGATCGATTCTTATGAATCAAGAGATGAAAGTGGAGATGAGTGGCAAACACATGTTAGCAAGAGGACTAAAAGAGGACAAATACTTTATCCCTAGTGTCAAATCTTCAGGCCATCCTAGAATAAAGTATCGAGGGAAAAAGGTGGATAAGAAAAATATGACTCAAAAGAAAACTCAAGCCCATTTGGAGGATGAGTATGTCTAGCCTAAGAGAGTACCAATTACTCTCAAAGAGTACTTACCCACCAAATTCTTCAAAGATGAAGATGTTGAAGAAGAAATGGTGATGCAATGCTACATGGGCACATGCGAGGAAGGTGATTTATTTGACCCCGAGTTCAACGAGATTACCTTACGTTCTGGGCGACACCTTCCATCACCTCCAAAAGCTCTACCAAATAAAAAGGCTATAGAATCCTCACCTTTGAGTCCTCAAGGTCATGCGCCAAAAGAATCATCTAAAAATGAGGAAGCCATTAAGCCTAGAGGTAACCAAGGGGCACCAGCAAAGCAATGGTCTGGAAATACATCATCCCCTATGAATGTTAAATAGGATGTCCTCACACATCTGAAACGCATTCCAACACTTTTAAGTGTATATGATGCTCTACAGTTGTCTAGAAAGCTTAGAAAGGCAATGATTCAAGCATTGACGACTCATGGTCTCTATGTTGATAATGTTGAACCAATAGATGCTCAACACTCATTGAGGGTATGTGTTTCATGTATGGCCAGCATTACCTTCACCGATGATGATCTTCAGTTGGGGGTGGAATACCACAACCGTCCTTTTTATGGCATCGGCAAAATTGGAGACATTCAAATGAATTGAATTATGATTGATTGTGGTTCAGTTGTAAATCTACTTCCTTTAAAGACGTTGCATGCCATGGGTATGATAGCAAAACATTTGTCACCATCCATGCTAACAATTCAAGGCTTTAATCAAGTAGTGCAAAGAGCCCTAGGCACCATCGAAGTGAAGATTGAAATTGATGATTTTCACACGAGGGCCATTTTTCATGTCATAGATGTCGATATGACATACAATGTCTTGTTAGGATGTCCATGGCTGCATGTTAATGGTGTCATTCCCTCCACACTCCACCAAGTTTTCAAGTTTAATAAAGACAGAAAGGGAAATACAATGGTGGCAGACCCAAATCCATTTGGGAGTGAAGAGGTGAACTATGCTGACGCCAAGTTCTATAAAATGACAAATTCTCATTTTTCTACTGATAGCTGAAAGGATAAAGAAGCTATAATGAGGAAGGAGGGTAGATCCAAACCTACAACTTCTCAATCATCAAAAGCTTCAAAAGTCATCCGAGTCAAGACAACTCCTAAAAATGTCCAAAAAGGTCAAGTTTCAATTACACTGAAGGAAAGATTGGTTCTGAAGTATGTACCAAAGGATCAGGGAAAATTAAAAGAAGAAGTTTTGAATTTAGTTCGAGATACAATGTCTTCACTTACTATGTCCTCTTCGAAGGATAAATCAATCAATCCCTCAAGACATTGTAATCTTAACCCATTTCGAGAGGATGAAAGTAAGGCAAAGAGATTTGTTTTCTTTAAAGAGGGAACATAGAATTTTCATTCATCGTCAGCTCCATACAATTTGGGACCCCAAAAGAGTAAAGTTTTCTTTAAGAAGGAAAAAAGAAAGTCATAACTCGCCAGAAATATGACATTCCCATGACTTCCTCTTTTAAGGAAATAGTTTTCACTGATAAAGAACAAGCTATGTTCAATGAAGAGGAGGGTGGCAAAAAGCCTCGAGCTTCAGTTTTTCAATGGCTTGGAGGTTATTCAAAGCCAACATTCCAAAAGTCCAATAAGAATAAGAAATGGAAGCTGAAGTAGAAAATTCAAACGAGAATTGTCTTGAAAAATATTGAGGAAGTTAAAGCAAAAAAAAATCTAGAAGAGATTGCACAAGTCAATTGTGTTTCCTTTGAAGAAAATAAACTAGAGGATTCTATGGATCCAAACCATGATAACTATTTCTCACAAAACATTCAGCTAGTGCCACCTCAAACTGAAGACACAGGGCAAGCCAATGCAAAGCAAGTTCAACGTCGTTTTTGACTAGAGCTAATTGCACAAAGTGAGGATGAGTTGGATGATTTATTAAGTGCTGGTCTTATTTGCAAAGTTTGATATCCCACTTGGCTCGCAAATATTGTGCATGTTAAGAAAAAGAATGGACAAGTGCGCATTTGCATAGATTTCAGGGATCTAAATGATGCATGTCCTAAAGATGATTTCCCACTCCCGATTACTAAACTAATGGTGGATGCAACCATGGGGTTTGGTGCTTTATCTTTTACAGATGGTTTCTCAGGTTACAATCAAATAAAAATGGTGCCTGAAGACAAGGAACTCACGGCATTTCGTACTCCAAAAGGAATTTATTGTTACATAGTAATGCCATTTGGATTGAAAAATGCAGGTGCCACTTACCAAATAGCTATGACAATCATTTTCAATGATTTGCTCCACAACATAGTTGAATGTTATGTGGATGATTTGGTTGTTAAAACTAGAAAAAGGGAATACCATTTGAGTGACCTCAAATGAGTCTTTGATAGACTCAGAAAGAATCAACTCAAAATGAACCCCTTAAAATGTGTGTTTGGGGTAACTTCTGGAAAGTTCATTGGTTTCGTCATTAGGCACCGAGGTATTGAAATCGATCCCACCAAAATAAAATCAATCACAGAAATGCCTGCTCCTCGCAAGTTACTCGAGTTTCACAGTTTACAAGGGAAGTTGGCCTACATAAGGAAGTTTATCTCAAATTTGTCAAGAAGATGTCAACCTTTCTCAAGGCTAATGAAGAAAGATGTGCCCTTTGTATGGGATCAAGCATGTCAGAATGCTTTTGAAAGCATCAAGCAGTATTTATCAAAACCTCCAGTGTTAATGGCTCCTATAAAAGGAAAGCCCCTAATTTTGAACATTGCAGCACTCGAATGCTCTCTAGGGGCAATGCTAGCTCAAAACAATGATGATGGAAAATAAAATGTCTTGTACTACCTTAGTAGGACGTTTGTGGGAGTAGAACACAACTAATTCTCTATTGAGAAAATGTGTCTGGAATTAATCTTTTCAGTGCAAAAATTACGGCATTGCTTACTTGCCGATCCCATAAGGCTGATTCTTTGAAGTACTTGATGTCCAAACCATTCTTGTCAGGAAGAGTTTCCCATTGGTCTATACTGTTAACAAAGTTTGACATTACATATGTACCTCAAAAGGCAATAAGGGGCAAGCACTTGTAGATTTCTTAGCAGCTCATCCTACTCCTAATACCATGTAGTTACCTGATGATTTTCCTAGCGATGATGCCTTGTCCATTGAAACATCATCATGGCAGCTTTATTTTGATGGGGCATCAAGGAAACGAGGAGCAAGGGCAAGCATTGTGTTGGTCACACCTTCTAGAGGATTAATTCCATATTCATTCTCGTTATTGGTGTTATGCTCAAATAATGCAGCTGAGTATGAAGCATTAATTATTGGCCTAGAAATTGCACTTGAAATGCATATTGATTATTTGCAAGTGTTTAGCGATTCTCAATTATTATCAAACAATTAAACGATCAGTATGAAGTGAAAAATGAAATTTTGGTATTTTACTATCAAAGAGGTAAGTACTTAATGTCTAAATTCCAAGACATCAAGATCAATCATGTGCCTAGGTCAGAAAATGACAAAGCAGATGCACTGGTTAATTTAGGGGCATCTCTAACTCTTTTTAAGCAAAGGGACATCCAAGTCACAGTTAGGGAATGTCATTTACTACCTCTAGCACTTAACCGTATGGAAGCAACAGAAAGCACAAACATAGTAACTGTTTGTGAAATTGAAGAAGATCCAAATTGGTGACAACCTTTCATTGAGTATTTCCTACATGGTAGACTACCGTCTAATCCAAAGAGAAAGGTTGATTTGAGATGAAGAGCCCTTCGTTTTGCATACCTAAATGACACTCTATACAAAAGATCAATTGAAGGGATCCTTCTTAGGTGTCTATCAAAAGAAGAAGCTGCGAAAGCTTTGTATGAAACTCATACTGGTATTTGCGGTGCGCAACAAGCTGGACCTAAACTTGCCACACAGTTAAAGCGGTTGGGCTATTACTGGCCAACCATGATACAAGCTTCAATGAAATTTGCAAAAAAATTGCAAAGTTTGTCAGCTACATGGAGATTTTATACATCAACCCCCTCAATTACTCCATCTGACTATGTTGTCATTGCCTTTTGAGACTAGGGTCTAGATGTAATTGGCCCTTTTATGCCCCCATCATCACGTTCTCATCAATACATTTTGGCAGGAACAGATTATTTCTCCAAGTAGGCTGAGGTTGTACCTTTAAAGGAAGTAAGGGCATTGGATGTTGTAANCGTTTTGCATACCTAAATGACACCCTATACAAAAGATCAATTGAAGGGATCCTTCTTAGGTGTCTATCAAAAGAAGAAGCTGCAAAAGCTTTGTATGAAACTCATACTGGTATTTGCGGTGTGCAACAAGCTGGACCTAAACTTGCCACGCAGTTAAAGCGGTTGGGCTATTACTGGCCAACCATGATACAAGCTTTAATGAAATTTGCAAAAAAAATTGCAAAGTTTGTCAGCTACATGGAGATTTTATACATCAACCCCCTCAATTACTCCATCTGACTATGTTGTCATTGCCTTTTGAGACTAGGGTCTAGATGTAATTGGCCCTTTTATGCCCCCATCATCACGTTCTCATCAATACATTTTGGCAGGAACAGATTATTTCTCCAAGTAGGCTGAGGTTGTACCTTTAAAGGAAGTAAGGGCATTGGATGTTGTAAGTTTTATTAAGAACCACATAATTTATCGTTATGGGGTTCCATCAAATATAATCTCTGATAATGCCTTGTATTTCAAAAATCAATCCATGTGGAAATTGATCGAAGAATACAATTTTTGACATGGGCGTTTTGCAAACTACAACCCATCAACTAATGGACAAGTCGAAGTTTTCAATAAGGTGCTATACAAAATCCTTAAAAAGATGGTTTCCAAAAATAAAAGAGATTGGCATGACAGACTACCAGAAGCTTTGTGGGCATATAGGACAACAATTCGTACTTCTACGGGTTGTACCCCATATAGCCTCATCTATGGCTCGGAAGTAGTGCTCCCACTTGANAAATACAATTTTTGACATGGGCGTTTTGCAAGCTACAACCCATCAACTAATGGACAAGTCGAAGCTTTCAATAAGGTGCTATACAAAATCCTTAAAAAGATGGTTTCCAAAAACAAAAGAGATTGGCATGACAGACTACCAGAAGCTTGGTGGGCATATAGGACAACAATTCGTACTTCTACGGGTTGTACCCCATATAGCCTCATCTATGGCTCGGAAGTAGTGCTCCCACTTGAAATGCAATTGTCATCTCTAAGAGTTGCTGCTCAGCTCACGAATCCAGAGGAAAATACAAAAATAAGATTAGCTGAGCTAGAAGCATTGGATGAAAAAAGGCTCGATGCCCAACAAAGACTTGAAATCTACCAAGCCCAAGTGGCAAGTGCCTTTAATAAAAAGGTCAAATTTCGATCCTTCTCAGTTGGTGATTTAGTTTTGACTGTAAAACGACCGGTTGTTATAGCGAGAAGGATGAAAGGAAAATTTGAACCAAAGTGGGAAGGACTATATGTCATCACTATAGTTTTTCCAAAAGGAGCTTGTGAGATTTCCAATTTTGAAGGGAAGTGCATATACTCCTGCGTGAATGGAAAGTTCATTAAAAAGTTTCATCCTTAGAAAGATAAAAAAAAAAAAATTGAACTACAATGGCTTGATCCTGTGAAGGGTACGTAAGCAGTCTAGTTCAACTAGGCACAGCCACAAAAAAAAGATTGAACTACGTTGGCTTGATCCCATAAACGGTACATAGGCAGTCTAGTTCAACTAGGCGCAACCACAAAAGAATAATAATAATTTAAACTACGTTGACTTGATCCCGCGAAGGGTACATAGAAAGTCTAGTTTAACTAGGCGCAGACACCAAAATAAAAAAAAATTAATAATATTTGAACTACTTTGGCTTGATCCCACGAAGGGTACATAGGCAATGTAGTTTAACTAGGCACAACCACCACACAAAAAAAATATGAAAAAAAATTTTTGAACTACGTTGGCTTGATCCTGTGAAGGGTACGTAGGCAATCTAGTTAAACTAGGCGCAGCCACCAAAAAAAAAGATAAAAGATAATGATAAAAAAAAAAATCGAACTACGTTGGCTTGATCCCGTGAAGGGTACGTAGGCAGTCTAGTTCAACTAGGCGCAGCCATCCAGAAAAAAAAAGATTAAACTACGTTGATTTGATCCCACAAAGGGTATGTAGACAGTCTAATTTAACAAGGTGCAACCACCAAAAATTAAAAAAAACAAAAATTAATAAAATTTGAACTACGTTGACTTGATCCCACGAAAGGTACGTATGCAATCTAGTTTAACTAGGCGCTGCCACCAAAAATTAAAAAAAAATTAATTAATAAAAGTTGAACTATGTTGGCTTGATCCTGCGAAGGGTACGTAGGTAGTCTAGTTCAACTAGGTGCAGTCACCCAAAAAAAAAATCAAAATTTACTTTGTTAGTTTTTTTAGACTATACAAGTAAAAAGTAAAAAAAAATAACACAAAAAAAAAAATCAAACTTTGCTTAAATGGTTTTTCAAAGACCATCCAGGCTAACAGAAAAATATACTGAATCACTTAGGTCTTTCAAAGGCCTAACAAGTAAACAAAAAAAAGAGGTAAGATTTGCTTCATTGATCTTGCAAAAATCGCCCAAGCAAAAAAAAAAAAAAGAGGGCCAGCGGTCCCATGGACTTCCACACATAGAAAAAATGTGCAAGAGTCAGTTTAAAAAAAAGGAGCCACAATAGTCATCACAAGACTTAGGTTTGGCATTAAAATTCCAACTGAAAAGCAAAACAAAGGGCTCTACACATTAAATTTGAATATAGAGTGTGAAGCCCACGACATTTCCAAAATCCACTCTCGTCTACTAGCTTGCATCTCATAAAAAAAGGGGTTACATTGAACAGGTTTTTGAAATACCTATAAATATCATTAAGATAATCTATTTTTCGAGTGTCATGCGTGATTTTGAAATCCACACATGACACTCGGGGGGCAACTGTTAAACAACAAAAAATATTCAAAGATCAATGACAAGTTCATGCTCAACTAGTGGCTTCTTCAAATTATTGATCATTGACTTGACCCCTTCAAGCTCAGTGGTTAAATTTCAAATTTCAATTTGACCCATTAAAATCCATACTTATGAATTTTGAAAATTGTATGTTGTAAAAAAAAAAAGGAGAGCCGAGAATCAAGGGTGGTTTTCCTACAAGAAAAGGCAAAGTGGGTGTGGCCAAAAAAGAAAGGAGTTAAGGACGGTTTGACGGTTGGGCAGTTCCCAAACTCCCCACTACATCAATTGTCTACACGCAAGAGAAAGTGGACTTGGTGGGGTTCCTAAAAGATATCCAGCTGCCCTCCCCTCTTTGCATGCAAAAAGCTATTATAAATACACTTGATCTTGAGATCAAGAGGAGGGGAGATCTGAGAAGGAAAGCTGAAGGATTTTCAGACGGTAATCATGGGAAGAGAAAAAAAAAGTGAGCAAAGGAGACAAAAAAAACTTCGGTAGAGAGAGGAGAAGGAAGAAAGGCAAAAGAAAAAAAATCTGAAGCCTTGCAACGGNTAAAGGATATTCAGACGGTTATCATGGGAAGAGAAAAAAAAAGTGAGCAAAGGAGACAAAAAAAACTTCGGTAGAGAGAGGAGAAGGAAGAAAGGCAAAAGAAAAAAAATCTGAAGCCTTGCAACGGCAAACTCTTAAAATATTCTACTTTGCTCTTTCAAAGACCATTTTAAAAAAATTTCTATTTTGGTCTTTCAAAGACCATTCTAAAAAAATTCTGCTTTGGTCTTTCAAAGGCCTCTTTAAAAAAGTTTTGCTTTGGTCTTTCAAAGACCATTCTAAAAAACATTTGCTTTGGTCATTCAAAGACCAATAAAAAAAATTATGCTTTGGTCGTTCAAAGACCATTTTAAACAAAAANACTTTGGTCTTTCAAATACCATTCTAAAAAAATTCTGCTTTGGTCTTTCAAAGGCCTCTTTAAAAAAGTTTTGCTTTGGTCTTTCAAAGACCATTCAAAAAAACATTTGCTTTGGTCATTCAAAGACCAATAAAAAAAATTATGCTTTGGTCGTTCAAAGACCATTTTAAAAAAAAAAATTGAAGCTTGTGTTCAGCAAATGGATTCAAATCAACTTCAACTCCTAAAGTTCGGATGACGCAAAAGGCTCAAAAGCTCTATACTTTTCCCAGCAAGAACCTTGCCCTCTACCTTGGACCAAGAACTCTTGGAAGTCATCCAATTTCTCGTGGCAAAGGTCACTTATATGATTGAGCATGCACATGAAGCCAACAACAAAAATATTGTTGCAGCTGCTGCCAAAATCCAAAAATCAGCAACAAAAGAAAACCAGTAAGGGTGGGGGATGAACAAGAGTCTTGGACTCTTTCAATTGCTGATGTTTTCGTCGATGCCTATCGTCCTTTTGAAGCACTATTTAAGAATCTCAGACTCTTTCATTTCAGTCTACTCCGATGATCCCAAACCATTGCCAAAGTCATAAATCATGCGAGTTTCCAACTCCTTAAGTACGCAGTGCAAGAAAAATTATTTTACGAGTTTTAAACTCGTTAAAGTACCATCAAGAGTCTTCGACTCTTTCAACAAGCCATGGAGTCTTCGACTACCCTAAAAAAATATTAACTAGAGTGGGTGCATTCTTATGTGGAGTTTTTAACTCCAAAAAAATTTTGCGGTGAAATGACACCGAGGAATTTTTAATTCCCACAACACCAACGGAATCTCAACTCCAGATTACATCTGCCTGCTGTTAAGGGGTCTTCTACTCTTTAAAATCTACTTGGTTTAGTAGCTCCTAAGTTATAAAATATGGGAGTTTCTAATTAAAGTCTGAATCTACACAAGAAAGGCAAGAGTTTTATACTCATGGAAATGGAAAGAAACTTGCTCTCCTCCCCATCGTGAACACCTATTACGAACAAAGAATGGCAGTAGTTTCTAGTCTTTCAAAGACCCATTCGGAAATGCATCCTTGGTTTTTCAAAGACCAATCTGAAGATGCTTCTTTGGATGCCTCTTTGGTCTTTCAAGACCATCAAAAAAGGGCAAAATGGCTTCAAAACCGCCGACATTAATGTCAATATATAAGTGTTGGGCTCTTCTAGGTTTCTTCTGATTTCTAAGTTGTTAGATTTCCTAAATCCCATTTAAAAGAGTTTCTAACTCCGGCAAGAGTGTGCAATCAAATTATAAAATAAAGTAGTTTCTAACTCCTACTGACTAAGCCATAAATCATGGAGTTTTTAACTCTTACTAAGTCAAAGAAGTTTTTAGCTTCTCATACAACTCACAACGACCCAGAAGTCTTGTGCTCTACCGAAAGAGCCTGAAAAACAAAACAAGGAATCTTGGATTCTTTTCGAAAAATGCAACAATTAAATCCATCACTATTTTTGGAGTTTCAAACTCCTATAAATTAAATAGTGCAAAAATCAAATTAAATAGTTTCTAACTCTTTACTAATTTTCAAGAGGTTTAAAACTCAATGATATTTATGAAAAGAGTCTTAGATTTTTAATAGATTTTTGGGTTTCGAACTCACATAAAGTTAATAATCTTTCATGGAATTTAATTTCATCTTAAGTCACAACCTATGTGAATCCTAAAATTCACTTAAGTCAAGGTTGTTTTAAATACGACTCAAATCCACCCCAAAGAATAATGGGTCATTCACCCATTTCAAACCAAATCAAATTGAACATCAAATTTTGGTCACTCTCCCATTTCAAACCAAATTAAATGGGTCATTCACTCATTTAAAACCCCACTTAAATTCAAAATTCTTTTCATGAACTACATTCAACTTGATTCCCTTTCGGATACGTAGCAGTCTGGTTAAATTAGGTCCAGTCGCAAGTCCAAATTAACTTCAAATAAATTCCAAATTCTNACGTCTTGTGCTCTACCGAAAGAGCCTGAAAAACAAAACAAGGAATCTTGGATTCTTTTCGGAAAATGCAACAATTAAATCCATCACTATTTTTGGAGTTTCAAACTCCTATAAATTAAATAGTGCAAAAATCAAATTAAATAGTTTCTAACTCTTTACTAATTTTCAAGAGGTTTAAAACTCAATGATATTTATGAAAAGAGTCTTAGATTTTTAATAGATTTTTGGGTTTCGAACTCACATAAAGTTAATAATCTTTCATGGAATTTAATTTCATCTTAAGTCACAACCTATGTGAATCCTAAAATTCACTTAAGTCAAGGTTGTTTTAAATACGACTCAAATCCACCCCAAAGAATAATGGGTCATTCACCCATNTCCATTTTAAGTCACAACCTATGTGAATCCTAAAATTCACTTAAGTCAAGGTTGTTTTAAATACGACTCAAATCCACCCCAAAGAATAATGGGTCATTCACCCATTTCAAACCAAATCAAATTGAACATCAAATTTTGGTCACTCTCCCATTTCAAACCAAATTAAATGGGTCATTCACTCATTTAAAACCCCACTTAAATTCAAAATTCTTTTCATGAACTACATTCAACTTGATTCCCTTTCGGATACGTAGCAGTCTGGTTAAATTAGGTCCAGTCGCAAGTCCAANCGTTTAACTTGATTCCCTTTCGGATACATTAGCAGTCTGGTTAAATTAGGTCCAGTCGCAAGTCCAAATTAACTTCAAATAAATTCCAAATTCTTATTCTGAACTACGTTCAACTTGATTTCCTGTCAAATACGTAGGCACTCTAGTTAAACTAGGCGCAATCGCAAGTTCAAATCAACTCCAAATAAATTCCAGACTTTTAATCCGAACTACGTCCGACTTGATTCCATTTTTGGATCCGTCCAGCAACTATTCTAGGCACAATCGTAATTCCAAATCACCTTCAATTAAATTCTTTAAATTCAAAATACATCTGACTTGATTCCATTTTTGGATACGTAGACAGTTCAGCATCTACACTGGGCACAGTCGCATTCCTAAATAAATTCTAAAATATTTGAACTACGTCCGACTTAATTCCACTTTTGGATACGTAGGCAGTCCAGCAACTACCCTAGGCACGGTCCTAATTCCAAATCACCTTCAATTAAAATCTGAACTACGTTCAACTTGATTCCCTTTTGGATACATAGGCACGCAATCGCAAGTCTAATTTCAATTTCTTATTTCAAACTACGTCCGACTTGATTCCATTGTTGGACGTAGACAGTCCAACATCTCCCCTGGGCACAGTCACATTCCTAAATAAAATTCTTTTCATGAACTACGACTAACTTGATTCCCTTTCGGATACGTAAGCAGTCTAGTTAAACTAGGCGTAGTTACAACTCCTTCACAATCAAGTGGTTCTTAAACCCATATTATTTCAAAATGGTCATTTACCCATTTCAAACATAATGGACATTTTGCCCATTCAAGATAAATGAGTCATCTACCCGTTGATCTTATCCAAATAAAATAGTAATAATAATTTACTCTCCCTAAACTACGAATTGGCTTGATCCTGATAACGGGTACGTAGAGTTGCCTAGGCAATTAACCTAGGTCCAGCCACCATCACAAATAAAATATCATTGTGGTGTAATTGGTAACATGTGATAATTTCTCGTTAGAATCAAAGGCTATTTTCTTGAAGTAAGAGATTATNTCTGAACTACGTTCGACTTGATTTCCTTTCAAATACGTAGGCACTCTAGTTAAACTAGGCGCAATCGCAAGTTCAAATCAACTCCAAATAAATTCCAGATTTTTAATCCGAACTACGTCCGACTTGATTCCATTTTTGGATCCGTCCAGCAACTATTCTAGGCACAGTCGTAATTCCAAATCACCTTCAATTAAATTCTTTAAATTCAAACTACATCTGACTTGATTCCATTTCTGGATACGTAGACAGTTCAGCATCTACACTGGGCACAGTCGCATTCCTAAATAAATTCTAAAATATTTGAACTATGTTCGACTTAATTCCACTTTTGGATACGTAGGCAGTCCAGCAACTACCCTAGGCACGGTCCTAATTCCAAATCACCTTCAATTAAAATCTGAACTACGTTCAACTTGATTCCCTTTTGGATACATAGGCAGTCTAGTTAAACTCAACGCAATCGCAAGTCTAATTTCAATTTCTTATTTCAAACTACGTCCGACTTGATTCCATTGTTGGACGTAGACAGTCCAACATCTCCCCTGGGCACAGTCACATTCCTAAATAAAATTCTTTTCATGAACTACGACTAACTTGATTCCCTTTCGGATACGTAAGCAGTCTAGTTAAACTAGGCGTAGTTACAACTCCTCCACAATCAAGTGGTTCTTAAACCCATATTATTTCAAAATGGTCATTTACCCATTTCAAACATAATGGACATTTTGCCCATTCAAGATAAATGAGTCATCTACCCGTTGATCTTATCCAAATAAAATAGTAATAATAATTTACTCTCCCTAAACTACGAATTGGCTTGATCCTGATAACGGGTACGTAGAGTTGCCTAGGCAATTAACCTAGGTCTAGCCACCATCACAAATAAAATATCATTGTGGTGTAATTGGTAACATGTGATAATTTCTCGTTAGAATCAAAGGCTATTTTCTTGAAGTAAGAGATTATAATTAACGGATATATACTATCTAGAATGGGTCTAACCTACATTTAATAAAACTCGTATAATTCTTTGTTATATGAGTGAAGTCATGTTCGACAAAATATTCAAATTTTTGCCCAACAGGCCTATTGGGCCATTAAGACTTTGAACTACAATTTGAGAATGGTCAAAGAGCATAGCAAGCTAGAATTGAATGAAGTGGAAGAGTTTCAAAGAGATACGTATGAGAGCTCAAAATTTTTAAAAGAGCGGACTAAGATCTTTGATGACAAATCCATTGTATGGAAGTCATTCGAGTTCGGCCAAAAAGTGCTCTTATACAACTCTCATCCCTCGATTTTTCAAGGCAAAATCTGATCCCGTTGGGATGGCCCCTATCTTGTCAAGGTGGCCTACCCCAATGGAGTTGTTGAAGTCACAAACCCTGAGAATTACCAGACATCNAGTCTAGTTAAACTCAACGCAATCGCAAGTCTAATTTCAATTTCTTATTTCAAACTACGTCCGACTTGATTCCATTGTTGGACGTAGACAGTCCAACATCTCCCCTGGGCACAGTCACATTCCTAAATAAAATTCTTTTCATGAACTACGACTAACTTGATTCCCTTTCGGATACGTAAGCAGTCTAGTTAAACTAGGCGTAGTTACAACTCCTCCACAATCAAGTGGTTCTTAAACCCATATTATTTCAAAATGGTCATTTACCCATTTCAAACATAATGGACATTTTGCCCATTCAAGATAAATGAGTCATCTACCCGTTGATCTTATCCAAATAAAATAGTAATAATAATTTATTCTCCCTAAACTACGAATTGGCTTGATCCTGATAACGGGTACGTAGAGTTGCCTAGGCAATTAACCTAGGTCCAGCCACCATCACAAATAAAATATCATTGTGGTGTAATTGGTAACATGTGATAATTTCTCGTTAGAATCAAAGGCTATTTTCTTGAAGTAAGAGATTATAATTAACGGATATATACTATCTAGAATGGGTCTAACCTACATTTAATAAAACTCGTATAATTCTTTGTTATATGAGTGAAGTCATGTTCGACAAAATATTCAAATTTTTGCCCAACAGGCCTATTGGGCCATTAAGACTTTGAACTACAATTTGAGAATGGTCAAAGAGCATAGCAAGCTAGAATTGAATGAAGTGGAATAGTTTCAAAGAGATACGTATGAGAGCTCAAAATTTTCAAAAGAACGGACTAAGATCTTTGATGACAAATCCATTGTATGGAAGTCATTCGAGTTCGGCCAAAAAGTGTTCTTATACAACTCTCATCCCTCGATTTTTCAAGGCAAAATCTGATCCCGTTGGGATGGCCCCTATCTTGTCAAGGTGGCCTACCCCAATGGAGTCGTTGAAGTCACAAACCCTGAGAATTACCAGACATCCAAGGTCAATGGCCAAGGACTTAAGACATTTTTTGAGGGTTTTTAAGGACTAGGAGTGGAGGAGGATTTAACGGATCCGGTTTATCTAGACTTGTTGGAAGAATAATTGTTCTTAGGATTCTTAGTGTACAATTGCTTTTATTTACTTTAATTGTTTATGTACTTACTTTATCTTTTCGTATAGTGTTACTTTTCTTAGTTTCAAATGTTGGTGTTTTTGTCAAAAGCTCAAGTGCGAGGTGTTCTCTAACTCTACTCAGCTTTTTAACAGTCCTTCATTGCATATCATATCTTTTTTGTTGCATTGAGGACAATGCATGAAATAAGTTGGGGGTGAGGTGCACCAGTTGTATGATACACCAATGGTTGTGGGAATTTTTTGTAGATAATACCAATTTTTGTGGTGAAAATTTACCTTTCATATTTCATACAGATTGTTATTCACAATAGTGCAAATTATGTGAAAAATTTGAAAATTTTTGTGAAAAATTCTGAATGTTGATTTGTATTCCCTTATTATGAGTGTTATGAGTTGTTGATACATTGATCTTTGCTTTGAATTTGGTATACATGAGCACATTATAGAGATTCATCCTATTCTTAAGTATCACATATGCGTTTGCTTTTAAACTCAACTTTAATGGCAACTTGAATGAGTAATTTTGACACTTTACAGATTGAGTTCACATTTTAGTGCTTGACATGAGTAGTAGAGATGAGTAAGAACCCATGAGAGCTTTAGTGTCGATCCTTGTTTGGAGGGGAATTACATTTACTCAAGGAATAATTCTTCAATTTTAAATTTGTTCAATAGTCTCATTATACTTGTTTTGGGCTAGGTGTGTAGTTGATTGACTTGTCTTGAAATCCATAATGCTCCTCCATGTTTATCTAGAGGTGATCTTAGGCCATTTTTGAATATTTTGAGCCTTAGTTTTTTTCTTGAGAAAATATTATCCCTAGTGCCATGATTGAGCCTTGATTGAAATTTGTTTTTATGCCAGACATTAATCTAAGCCAATGAAAATGATAAATATCTACCGTACCTTGGTTTTTCCTAGAACTGATTATGAGTGATTGTAAAACAAAATGAAGTATGGTGTGAAAACTCAAATAAAAGGGAGGAATGATGTTGAAACTCAAGGAGTTGAATGGAAAAAGAATGAAAATCCAAGAAAGGGAAGAAAAGGAGTGAAAAGAAGAAAGAATGATCAAAAGAAAAGGAAAATGTTAAGGAAAATAAGGAAAAGAAACAAAAGAAACAAAGAGTGTGGTAATGGTGTAAGAATAAAAATCTCATGAAAAAGGAGATGTTTTTTAAATAAAAGACTTTCACTTGAAACAACCCTCTTTGTTACCCTATATCTTTCATTTCATTTGCCTCAATATCACCCCAAGGCCCCATTATAACCCTTGAAGTCCTAATTGATCTAGAGAACCATAGGAGATGCATACTTTTAAAGAGAAAGAGAAGTTGGTTTGCTATATAGTGCCTTAGCGTCTCTTTTATGAGATTATGCCAAGGTTGTTTCATTTTCATGCATGAACTCCATTTTTGGATTATATGTGAGCATACTTTATTTTGTGCACAAAATTATATCTCACATATACACATGGAGAGCATAGCAGGATAACATATGTGTGATTCATTGTTGAGAGACACCCTTAGTGAGGTTGCATCGAAGCTGAATTTGGATAGCCAATGTGGATGTGAATTCCATTATGTAAATGCTTAAACTACTTGTTTATTCCACACACACTCAAGTTTGGAAATGAATGTGGAGGTGCATACTTTAGTCTAGCATTTAAGGCCATAGTATTGCTCATGTGTGCTTGGCTCAGGCAATTGAACGACGTGTTAGGTAGCTCTATGCTTAAAGGATAGGGGAATATGGCTCAACTTTTGATATTTGTTAAGATTTAGGAATGCCCTTGTTGTTGGAATTCATGTTTTGCATTTTGGGTATTCATTTTGATAGTAATCCATGACTTGTGCTTTGAAAACATCAAAATCTTAAATCATGTTGCAATTTCGAAAATGACTTTGGGCATGATCATTCAATTGTGGTTCATATGTGTGGTTCCAGTTTTTGGTAGGTTAGATGTCTTACGTAGGGTATTAAGATGTGTTGGAGTTGAGGTAGGATGGATTGGATGTGAATTTTTGAACAAAGGATTGGTTTGGCAACAAAGGAACAACCTTCCGAAATGTTTTGATCAACCTTCCAGAATGTTTTGCCAACTAAAATTTTTGACCCAGACAGTAAGCAAAACCTTCCAGAAGGTTTCTGTCGATCTTTCGGAAGGTTTTTCCTAGAAAACTAAAACTAAGGGTTTTAAGTTAAAAATTTTTGAAAAAAACCCTGCACATTTCTCATCCATCTCAAGCTCCTAAGTTCTCTCCTCTCACTCAATCCTCTTCAAATCTTCAAAACCCTCCACCAAAGCTAAAATTTCCCATTTCTTTCTTTGATTCAAGTTGTTTTTGAAGCATTTTAGCAGAAAATTTCAAGTTTCTCCACAAAACCCTAAAGTTCCAGTTTTCCCCCAAATTACCCACCCTTGTTGATCTTTCCCAAACCTACTTGATTTCATTGTGATGGCAAGGATGAATGGCATGTCTATGGGTGTGTTTGAGCCAGTGAATACAATATGGTGGGTTATTTTGACATTTTCTATTTGGGTTATTGATGTTCATGGCCCGCACAAAGAGGACGAGCCCAAACTCTCCTCCACCCACGGGGTCTAGCTCTAGCAAGAGGAGTGGAGAGGGCCCAAGTGGCCAAGAGAGGCAGACCAAGGCTAAGCATGACGTCGTAGACAGAGAATTGAGGAGAAGGGGTGTAACATGCGAGAGATATGTTGACAAAGCTTCTCTTGGACCAAGGGATGAGGTTGTAAAAATAATTAAGGCGTGGAGGTTGAATATTTGGTTTAAAGAAGTAAAGGGGTATAATTTGGGTATGTGCTGTGAGTTTTATCAAGAGTTGTCAATTTTTGGTGAGAATGGGGATAGGTTGAGGACTAACATGCGGAGGAAGACCTTTGAGGTGACCCCTGCCACGATCACCACCGTGATGGAATATGAGAGGTCTCCCCTGACCACCCCAATCTACCCACACAATGTGGTTGGGAGTAGGATGCTCTCGGACTATGGGGCCCTCACCTATAAGGACCCTACCACATTTAAAGGGACGATGTTGGTTGGGGGCCTCAAGCATGTGTATGAGGTTATGAATAAAGTATTGTATTACAATTTGATGCCCCAAGGTTCGGAGAAGAACCGAAACATAGAAAATTTGGCTTTACTTCATGCATTTTTAACGGGGGTGGCCATAGATGTGGCATACTTGATTTTCTTGGAGATGCAGGAGTTTGCCCTGGCTACAAAACCAGAGGTAAATCTCCCTTGTGGCAGTCTAGACACCCATCTCTATGATCTGGCTAATGTAAAACATTATGCCAGTGATATACTTCTCCCCCCGGAGACTGGAGCAATTGGGAAGTCCAACAGCAGCAAAAGAGCTGCTAGGACCGAGGGAGAAAGACTTAGGGCTAGAGAGCCAGAGCCTTTAGCAGTCGGGGCATCTTCTTCAGCCCCTCCACCTCCTGCTCCAACACCTATAGCTACTCATGCCCGTACTATTCTTCAGCGCTTAGATGCATTAGAGTCCACTATGCACAGCCTGACGATCATTGTTACAAGGCTCTTCCAGCACACATTCCCAAGTGAGCCTATCCCTGGAGGACCACCACCACAGCCTCTAGCTGGACCCTCGAGTATGGCTCCTGTGCCATCCATGACGGTCGAGGTGGATGACAACTATGAGTCAGAGTTCGAGTCCGAGACTGAGGACAAAGATACCTTTGATGAGGATGATGACTGATGACTAGATTTTTTTGTATTTTGTTTTGAATTGTGGTTGTACATAGTTAGGGTTCTTGTGTCGCCCAGTAGAAGTATATTTAGGTTTTGGCCTTTCTGTTTTGAAACTTGAATCATTGTAAAGAAATTTTTGAAAATGATCAATGAAAATACCACAGTTGTTACATTTATATCAGTGCCCAAACCCATTTATTTAATTGCAATATAATTTTTGGATTTTGAATGTTTGGGTGTCTATTTGAATGAATAGATTTCGGTTTAATTTATAGCTTATGTTTTAAAATAATGTTTGCTAGGGACTAGTAAAACTCAAGTTGGGGGGTGTGATTAGCACAAAAACATGACATATTGTATGCTAATCTTCCTTTTTATACTTGCTTTTGTCATAAAATTGGGAGAAAATGTGTTTAATTCTCTCGTTGTTGGAGTTTTGTGTGAATGGATTGAGTTAGGCCCCCATTAAAGTGATTGAAATTAATGAAGATGAGGGGGTACCTTAAAGGAAAGTTTGGAGGGTGAAGAAACCAAGAAAATTCAAATTGGTTGAAAACCTTCCGGAAGGTTTTGCCTTGGTTTTCTTTTTCACTGCCAAAACCTTCCGGAAGGTTTTGTCTACTGGATTAAACCTTTTGGAAGGTTTTGTTTACTGGAACTAATCCTTCCAGAAGGTTTTGTCTACTGAAATAAACCTTCCATAAGGTTTTGCCTGTTGGCTTCTTCAGTTAACTATTCCTACACAAACCTTCTAGAAGGTTTATGTCGACCTTCTAGAAGGTTTTGCCCAGACTGCCAAACAACCTGCAACTCAAGCTCTGCAAATTGGGGGTCCCACTTACACTTTTCTAGCAAATCCCTTGACAATCCTTACACATCTAGAAGCCTCCCCTCACCTCTACTTGGACTTTGGAGATTTGTGCAATAATGAGGAGAAGAGAGAAGAGGCATGGCAAGAGAGAAAGGCTAGGCTTGTCCTAGCCTGCACTAACCCATCCCTTTCAGCCCCCTATGATTGGGATCACATCAGAGGCTAATGGGGGCTCCATGAACGGTTTTGGGGAGAATTATTTAGGGGGAGAGACATTATTATGATATATACATTGTAATATAGAGAGAGAGAGTCCAAGGAAGAAGATGAATAGTGCTAGAGAGAAATTAATATTTTTGCATTTTCTTCCATGTATTGTCTTGTAATCCCTTGTAAGAATCTTGTAAGCTTCATTTAATGTCGTTAATGTTATTTACTACAAGTTCATTTTCAAGTTTAATCTTTCATTCTACCTTTCACCATTAATGTTTTCAAGTTCTTCATTTTCAAGCTTCAAGATGGGTATTGAATGCACTTTCCTATAGTTTATGTTTTCTTGCATTAACTTAGCTCCAATCTTCACTTCTCTACAATGTCTTTCCATTACATTATTTTCTTTGCCTTAAGTATGAGTAGCCAAGCTTTTAAGTTGGCTAATCCAAGGGAGACCTCCTCTTAGGTATGTCATTTCAACTCATTTTATTTCCATCTCGTAGTATATGTTGATTCGGTTTGACTAGGTTGAGTGTGGATGTGGGTGTGAGTCTTTGATATCCCATAGACTTGTCACAGGTTATGCTTGGATCCTCACCTCCATCTCATCTCTTGCTTCCCACGAATCAATCGATCATCTAGACATCATTGGAGGAAGGTTTCGAGTTGACTTGGCATTCCCATTGGAATGAACCCTTCGGATTAGCCAACACTTGTTTTCCATTTTAATTCCATCAAGAGACAAACACAAATCACCAAACTCAAACCAACAAAATATTTTTACACTTTTCTCTTTATCACCAAAATCACCTTCTACACGATTCACCTCCTTCCCTAAGGAAATGACCTTGGAATACGATTTCCAAATAAAACACAACACACAAAAGTCTCTTTGCCCTTGGGGCATTTTTGTTCACACACACACATGCATTTCATACCTTTCACCCATTTTCCCCTTTGCCTACATTGAACCCGAGTGAGAGTGACACTCACCCACTTACATAGACCATATACACATCGAGGATTCATNACGATTTCCAAATAAAACACAACACACAAATGTCTCTCTGCCCTTGGGGCATTTTTGTTCACACACACATGCATTTCATACCTTTCACCCATTTTCCCCTTTGCCTACATTGAACTCGAGTGAGAGTGACACTCACCCACTTACATAGACCATATACACATCGAGGATTCATGTTCAGAGGTTAAGGGAATACAACGGAAACAAACAAGCACACATTTAAACTAATAACATTCCACATTAAACTACTAACATAACCCATTAAACTACTAATATTAAACTTTATTATTCTAACAATCATATTTACACAAATCTAAATTCATGCATTCCTTGATCAAAATCAATTTAATCAGAATCTTCTAAATTAATGTTATCAAGGAACTGATTAATCTCCCATCTCACGTATCTTGAAAACATGGGACTAGAATAAAATGGCATCTCAAGGTAATCCTTACTCTGCTCATACTTAATCCAGTCAAGATGATCTAACGCTCGACCTGAAATTGATTCTGCACACTGATTTTATTCTCTCAAATGCATTAAATGACCTCATTTTACACAACCACTGTGATGATTTGCTCATCAGCATTTGGCAAATGAACTTTTTCTGCACAAGGGTTTTGCTTGATGTCAACAATTTCAAATTTTCTAACGACCCTTGCTTTTGCTATGATCAAAGAATGTATATCTTTTAGAAAAATGCGCAGCATGCTCAAACTAAAACAAAGCATTTGCTCATCCATCTTTTGAAAATTTTTGAAAATTGTGAAAAATATTTTTTGAAAATTGACTCAAAATTTGACTTGCTATATGGTTTTTTAACATCTGCTAGTCATAAAGATGAATATGGATTATTCCCTCCTCTAACCTAAATTTCACATTTTCCTCAATGTATAGCATAATGAAATAGAATTATAGACAATTGCTAATAAGATCTAGAGGCAAGACAAATCCATATTGCAAAACCTAATCTGTAAGACAAACAAAGAAACTATACAAAAGAAATGAAAACACAAAAGAAAAATTCTAACTACTATATATAAGAAGTGCATAGGGGATAGATCAATCGAGCTTAAGTTCCCAATTAGAGTCAGTGCTTAGTTTCAGTTGGGGCTTGTTTCTTCCAACAAACTTCTTATTGCTTAAGTTTCTTACATCTGCTGATACTTCCTACGAGGAATTTAACTAATTTGCATAAAACTGCACATCGATATTTTCACTAATATTAACAGAATTAATCAAACAGACTTGTAGAGGGTTAGAATAAGAAGAGGTGTTGACTTTCTCCTCTATAATCTCATCAATTACATCTACCTCATAAATTTATCCCCCTCATCTAGGTGCTTTGTCACATCAAAGATGTTCAATTCACTGGTTATATTTTCAATGAAATTTTCATGAATACATTCCTGCAATTAATCAATGCATTTGATGTAGCAAGGAATGGTCCACCTATGATGACAGGAATGTATGTAGAGGCATGCAAAACTGGTTGTGTATCTAAAATAATGAATTCCACCTGGAAATAGAACTTATCGACTTGAACAAGTACATCCTCCAAAACTCTTTGTGGGGTTTTCACAGATCGGTCTACCAATTATAATGTGACATTGTTGGTTTTAGCTCACCCAACCGTAACTGACAGTGGCTCCCAAATCAAGCAAGGCTTGCTTAATCTCAAAATTTCTGATTATGCATGACACTATAGGACTTCTAGGATTTTTTTACTTAAGAGGGGCCTTATGCTGGATGATAGCACTAACCTGCTCAGTTAAAAATGCTCTTTTCTATACTTTGATCTTTCTTTTGACTGTGCAAAGGTCCTTCAAAAACTTGGTATAAGATGGGACTTGTTTGATTGCATCCAACAGGGGGATGTTAATCTTTACTTACTTAAACAACTCAAAGATTTCAAAATGATTGGTTGGAGATTTAGGTTTCTTGACTGCTTAGGGAAAGTTAACAAAATTGGGCAGGAAGGTTCTTTTTTATTCATAGGTTTAGACTCAACTGGTTCATTTACTGGGATTGACTCTGGTTTTGGCTTAGGAATTAACATATATTTAATGGTTTTTTAAATAACATTATCTTTTATAGAAAAATTCATGATTTGACTTCTTAATGCATTATTACGCTGCATAGAAAAAAAAAATTAAAAAATTCTGTTGGCAAAACTTGCCAACTCGAAAATAGATTGGGCTTTTAAAGTTTTTACCCACTGCTTAGCTTTGTTCTTCAAAAAGAAAGGAAAAAGTTTCAACCAGGCCATTTCAGAATTATCTTAAAAGGCACCACATACTTTCTCAAACTCTTTAACATGCAAATACGGGTTTTTAGACTCCAGACCATGAAACTATGGTAAAAACTATATTGTCCCTGCCTTAATGTTAAAATTTGAAGCATTTGTGGGAAGATTAAAACATAATGGGACACTAGTGCGTGTAGGATGCAAATATTCTCTTAATGATTGGACATTCTGAACTATCTCTTGTTCCCGTTGATTATTGTGAGTCATGCTTAACTCAAATGATACTTGTGACAATGAAGATAATGGAGATGAAGGATTAGATTAATTTATAGACCCTACTAATGAAAAATGCTGCAATAATTTCATGCGAGCAATGTCTTCCATGGCATGATTTGTGAGAAATGCTGCAACAATTTTCTCAAATTCCTTAATGTGCAAATAAGGATTTTCTCTTTCAATTCCATGGAATGGAGGAAGTAGTTGTAACATTCCTGGTTTAACAAGGAAGGCATGAGCTTGGACTAGTAGAAGTATGCATGAGGGTGTGGTGATTTAGGTTAGTTGGAGATAATCCCTCATTGACCTCGTCAGAGGATCAATTGGGATATTGTTTCCCTTATTACTTGGAAAGGGAAATTGCATTCAAAGGTTTGGCATTCCCCCTCCCCTTGGAACATTAGCACCATCATCCCTGAAGTTGTCTCTGGCATACTCGGGTGGGTCTTGGTCTTGATTCATGTTTGGTCCTAGGGCAGGCCTCGCAAGTCTATTTTGATCGTCTCGTCCCCACATACAAAGACACTATCAACAATTGAATTGAAAAAAATATACAAATAAACAACGTACCTTGGCCCATGATGAGAATCACTGGACTTATCTCTATTGTCTGAAATCACCTTCTAATTCGACACTTAGTCTTCCCCTGCAACGACAACAAAAATGCTTGATTGAGGTTCAACCTAATCTCCACACATCATTCCCGTAGTGTGTATAGCTTATATGAGTAGGTGAGTGTCACTCTCCATCAGGTTCGATGCTAGAAATGGGACAAATTGTGTATACGAATGAAAATGTACGTATGTGTAAAAATGCTCCCCAAGAGAAGAGAGACTTGCAATGCCGTGTTTTACTTGGAATGGGTATTCTAAGGTCATCTCCTTAGGGAAAGAAGGTCAAATTGTTGTGAAGGGTTATTTGTGTGGAAATGAAAAATGTAAAATCTTGTGAGTTTTGTTTTTTGGTGAGTGGAGTTTAGATAAAATGCAAGAAAATAAGGTTGTCTAATCCAAATAGGTCATTCTAATGGGAATGTCAAATCAACTCAATTCATTCAACCAATGGTGCCTAGGTGTTTGATTGATTTTTTGAAAGTGAGGGACTAATGTGGAGGTGTAGGCTCAAGCATACCTTGTGACAAGTCTACGGTGTATCACGAGCTCACAACCATGTCTGCACTCAATCTAATCAAACCAAACACTTTATATTACAAGATGAATGGAGTAGAGTTAATTTAGCATACCCAAGAAGAAATTCCATTTGGATTAGCCAACTAAATGCTTAGCTACTCATAATGAAAACAAACACATACATAATGTAAAGAGACATGGTGATGAAATAAAGATTAAAACTTGTATTAATGCAAAAAGAAGTTAAACTACAAAGACAAGTTCATTTCATACCCAAATAGAAAGCTTGGAAAGTAAGAACCCAAATATAAACATGGAAAATACAAGAACATGTAGCTAGACTTGAATACACTTGAAGTGAAGGAGATTAAAGTGCAAGAAGTAAAGATTACAAGTGATTTGAAGCTTACTACAATTGAAATGGAGGAAATGCAAAAACGTAACTTTTTCTCTCTAAAACTTTAACTTTTTCCTTGAGTTTCTCTCTCTAAAACTATTTTTGTAGCTGAATAATTATGTAGTATTTGCCAAAATTCGTCCATAACCCTCTCCTGGAGTGTGAGACTGGAATTGCTATGATTGGAAGGGTTATGAGTAATGTTACAAGCAACCACCGGCCCTACATTGTCTCTTCCATACTTCCCCCAACCATTCTCCTTCTCTCTCTTCCTCTTCTATGTTTTTTCTTCCAAAGTCTGCTTTTGGTGTAAGAGAGCCTCATTGTATGTAAAATGTGTAAGGGCATGTGGGGGAGAAGCAGAGGTGGGCCTATAAAGTAGTTGGAGTTGAGATTGTAGGCTTCTGGCATTTCTAGGCAAAACCTACAGGTTGAGCATCATAAAACCTACCGATAGGTTTTTTTCTAGTAGGCAAAACCTACCAGTAGGTTTTGGCAGGGGCAACGGTAGAAGGAATCTAGTGCATTAAACCTACTGGTAGGTTTTCACCTATTTTGGCATTTTCCTAATTTCTTGAAATCTTGAGTCATTTGTTGACCCTCCCCTTCTTCTTCATTGCCTTTAAGCACTTGATGGGAGACTTAAAACACGTCCTTACCTGCGCTTTACCAATAATCACACAAAACTCCATTAATTGTTAGATTAAATGCAATTTTCACCATTTTCTCCATAAAAACCAAGAATAAAATGGGTGCAAATAGATACATGATGTGCAATATTCTATGCTCATCAAATACTCAGGCATAGGATAAATTTCTATGATTTACTCATGTGTTCAAAGTTCAAAATGAAGATCAAACTATCACTAGACCCATAACAATTTGAATAAGGGAATATGGTTCAACATTCAAATATTTTCCACAAAAAAATTTTAAAATTTTTCACCTATTTCTATTCTATACAAAAAATTGGTAGAATATGTGAATGATGCATTTCACCACAAAATGGTATTGTAAACAAAAAATTTGTGTATCATATAAATGTTACACCTCACCTCCCAACTTGAACTACGCATTGTCTTCAATGCAACAAAAAAATATGGAATGCAATGATGGAAAAAATTTAACTTGAAAAGTAAAGAATAAAGGAAAACAACTGTACACTAATATCTACTTGAATAGTTATGCATCAACAGGGTCCGGATAGACCAGATCCATCAACTCCTCTTCTATTGTTCAAGCCTTTGTCCATTAACCTTGAATGTTTTACCATCTTCGGGATTTTTTATGTCCACGGTTCCATTTGGGTAGGCCACCTTGACAATGTAGGGGTCATCCTATCGTGATAGGAGTTTTTCTTGAAAAATTGAGAGGCGAGAATTCTACAAGGGCACTTTTTGGTCAGGCTCAAATGTCTTTCTTAAAATGGATTTTTCATGGAAAAGTTCTCCAGCTATTCTCAAATTGAAATTCAAGGTTTTTATGGCCCAATATGCTTTTTGCTCCATCTTTATTGGCAAATGACAAGCTTTGGCGTAGACTAGTCAATAGGGAGACATACCAAGGATGGTCTTATAGGCAGTGTAGTAATCCCACAAGGCATCAGTCAATCTGAGTGACCAATCTTTCAATTTGGGTTAACCATTTTCTCTAGTATGCTCTTTATCTCCTTATTGCCCAACTTAGCTTGGCCATTAGTTTGTGGGTGATAAGCGGTGGACACCTTGTTTGTTACATCATATTTATGCATCAAAGAAGTAAATGGCCTATTGCAAAAATGTGAACCACCATCACTTATCATTGCATGAGGTATCCCAAACCTAGAAAAAATATTTTCTTTTAAAAACTTGACCACGACTCAATGGTCATTGGTCTTAGCCGGGATTGCCTCTACCTACTTGGACACATAGTCCATTGCCGATAGGATATAAAGGTAGCCAAAAGACATAGGGAATGGACCCATGAAATTGATGTCCCAACAATCAAAGATTTCAATGACTAGCATGGGTGAGAGGAGCATCTTGTTTCTATGGGTCACATTTACCAACCTTTGACACCTATCGCATTGTTTGCAGAATAAGACACAATTTTTAATCAATGTTGGCCAATAAAAACCGCTTTGTAAAATCTTAGCTGAAGTTTTCTTGAAAGAGAAGTGCCCACCACACATCTCATAATGACAGAAGGAGAGGACATTTTGTTGTTCATTTTTTGGTACACACCTCCTCATGACTTGATTAGGGCAATATTTGAACAGATACGGGTTGTTGAAGTAGAAGTACTTCACATCGGCCATGAATCTTCTCTTAACTTCTGGCTCCAATTTGGGGGTATTTGTCTTGTGGAAAGAAAATTACAAATGTCAGCATACCATGGACAAACAGAATGGATAGAAAATAGATACTCATCAGGGAAAAAATTANAACTTCTGGCTCCAATTTGGGGGTATTTGTCTTGTGGAAAGAAAATTACAAATGTCATCATACCATGGACAAACAGAATGGATAGAAAATAGATACTCATCAGGGAAAAAATTAGGGATAGGGATGTGCTTTTCAGCGTCTTGGACAACAAGCCGAGACAAATGGTCTGCCACTACATTCTTGACTTCTTTTTTTCCTTGATGATTAGGTTGAATTCTTGAAGAAGTAAGATCCACATAATGAGTCTCAATTTAGCATCCTACTTAAACAACAAATACTTCAAAACAGAGTGATTAGTGTAGACTATAATAGGTAAACCAATGATGTATGACCTAAATTTATCCAATGCAAATACTGCATGTAGCAACTCTTTTTCAGTGATAGTGTAATTCATTTGTGATTCATTTAGATTATTGTTAGCATAGTCTATTACATATGACCCATTGTCTTTCCTTTGACCTAACACTGCACCGACCGCGTAATCACTCGCGTCGCACATGAGCTTAAATGGTAATTCCCACTTAGGTGGTCGCATGATTGGAGGTGAAGTAAGCATGCTTTTAAGTTTTATGAAAGATGTCTCACAATCATCCCACCACACAAAGAGGGCATCCTTTGCTAGCAAATTTGTCAACAGTCTTGCCAATGAACTAAAATCCTTAATGAAACGACGATAAAAAACTTGCATGGCCAAGAAACGACCTAATGTCTTTGACGACCCTTGGAGTGGGTAGGTTGGAAATTGCTTCCACTTTAGATTTGTTCACTTTGATTTCCTTTGCAGACACAAATTGTCCAAGCACAATCCATTGTGTTACCATGAAGTGACACTTTTCCCAATTAAGCACCAAATTCTTCTCTTCACATCTCTCTAGAACTTTCTCCAAATGTTCTAAACAACCATCAAATGAGTCCCCAAATACTAAAAATTCATACATGAAAACCTCCACAATCTCTTCCACCATGTCATTGAATATCCCCATCATACATCTTTGAAAAGTTCCCAGGACATTGCACAAACCAAATGGCATTCGGCGATAGGCATAAGTACCAAAGGGGCACGTGAATGTGGTTTTCTCTTAATCCTCTAGGGCAATCTCTATCTGATTGTAGCTGGAGTAGCCATCCAAGAAGCAATAGAAAAGATGTATGGCTACCTTCTCCAACACTTGATCGAGGAATGGCAAGGGAAAGTGATCATTTTGAGTGCATAAATTAAGCTTTTGATAATCGATGCAAACTCTCCAACCGATGACCACCCTTGTTGGAATCAACTCATTCTCCTCATTTGCCACTACAGTGACTCTTGACTTATTTGGTATCACTTGTGTGGGACTAACCCATTTTACTGCCAACAATTACAAAAATAAAGCCCACGTCAAGTAGCTTAAGCACTTCATCTCTCACCACATCCTTCATGATGGGATTTAGCCTTTGTTGTGGCTATCGAGATGACTTGGAGTCTTCTTCTAGATATATTCTATGAGTGGAAATGAGAGGGCTAATTCCCTTGATGTCGGCTATGGTCCAACCGATGGTTCCTTTATGCTTCCTCAAGACTCGCAACAACTCCTCTTCTTGCTTTGGCTCCAAAGAAGAGCTTATCACCATTAGAAATGTTTTGTGCTCCCCCAAAAATGCATATTTGAGTGTAGATGGCAATGGCTTCAACTCCAAAGTGGGTGTTTGCCCCGTTGATGGAAAAATCTTCTTTTCTTGTGGTGAAAGTTTTTCAAATGTTGGGGTCCAATTCCCCACCCCTTGCACACTTTTTGATTCCGTATCTTCCATAAACTCTTCCTCCTCCAACTTGGTATTGCAAAGTAAATCCATGTGATGCTCCACCAAAGTGTCAATCCGATTGACCTCATGAACTTCCTCATCATCTCTCCATTGCTTGTAAAGGTTGAACACATTAAGATTCATTGTCATGTTTCTAAATGCAAGCTTCATTAGACCATTCCTACAATTTATCACCGCATTAGAAGTAGCAAGGAATTTATGAATTAGGATAGCAACAGGGTGAGTGTCAAGTACAATAAAGTCAATAGAAAAATAAAATTTGTCCATTTGGACCAAAACACCCTCAACTACTCCCATTGGTGATCTAACGCTTCGATCTGCTAGTTGAAGAGTAATTGGGGTTGGCTTCAATTTCTCAAGTTGTAATTGTTGATACACTTAAAAGGCTAAGAGGTTGACACTTGCTCCCAAGTCTAGCAATGCTTGCTCCACACGGCCATTCCCAATGGTTATGGCTATGGTAGGGCAGCCAGGATACCTGAACTTGGGTGGGGTGTTTGTCCTCAAGATGGAACTCACTTGCTCAATGAGGAATACCTTCTTGTGCACATTCAACTTCTTCTTCACGGTACACAAATCTTTCAATATTTTTGCACAAGGGGGTATTTGCTTGATAGCATCAAGGAAATGAATGTTTATCTTCACCTGCTTAAACATTTCAAGAATATCAAAATAGTTAGCAATTTTAGTTGGTGACTTTAAACATTGGGGAAAAAGGGCCAGGATAGGACAATCATGCACATTCAAATCAACAATCTTTGGCTTTTCAAGTGTTTCACTCTCCTTGGAGCTACCCTTAGTCTCTTTTTCATTTTCCAATGTGGCTTTGGGTGAGACTTTAAGTAAAATGGTTTTATCTATTTCCTTGCCACTCCTAAGGGTGGTGATAGTCTTGAGTTGCTCATAACTGTCTTTGGTTGCATCGGACGATTCAATCACATGTTAACCCCTTGGGTTTTCTTGGGGTTGAGTAGGAAGTTTTCCTTTTTCTTGTTAGGACAACCCTATAGCATTTTGAGTCCAAATGTCATTAAAAGCAGCAGTAGTTTGCTTGTTGATTGTGGTTTGACTCTGAATAAATTAATGCACAACATACTCCAAATTTCTCTTGTGAGGAGGTTGGTAGGTAGGAGGGTTGGGTGGTCCTTGTTGACCAAACCCTTGTTGAGGTGGCTTTTGTGAAAGCCCTTGTAGATTGGACCATGGGTATTGGGAGCTAGATGACGGACCATGACCTTAATATGATTGGTTTTGCTTGGGCAGAATGGGAGGTGACAATGAGGTAGACCCATGAGGAATAGGGTTGTCATTCTTCCAACTAAAGTTCGGGTGGCTACTTCATTCCAAATTGTATGTGTTTGAGTGTAAAGAGAATGATTGCCTACTTTGGTTAAAGGTATTCATTTGCTCATGGTATACCTCTTTGAGTGCCGGAATGTTTGAGCACTCTAAAATAGAATGGTCAACACTCTAACATATAAAGACAAACTCATCAGCCTTTGTGACATTTGACACCTCTTGCCTCCTATTCACCTCTAAACTCTCGACCTTACAGGACAATTTTGTTATTCTAGCAAAAAAATCTTCTTGATCACGCAAGTTATACATCCCCCCCCCCAACTTGGTTGGCTACCTAGAGAGGACCTTGATGCATCATTAGGATCCGTGATATCCCAAGATTGGACATTTTTTGCCAATGGGTTAAAGTACTAAATGGCTTCATCGGGATCCTTACTTAAAAACTCTCCATTACACATCATGTCAATAAATTGTTGGTGGCCTAGTGTAATTCCTTCATAGAAGAAACTAACCAATTTCCATGGTTTGAATCCATGATTTGGAATGTAGTGCAACAAGTCCTTGTACCTATCCCAACACAGATAAAACTACTCATTTGGTTTTTTCAAAAATTTTTGAATTTGTTTCTTAAGAGCAGTCGTCTTGGGCACGGGAAAAAATTTATTTAGAAATTTGGATAACATTTGTGCCCAAGAACTTATTGAGCAGGGTTTCAACAAGTTCAACCAAGCTTTTGCTTTGTCCTTGAGGGAGAAGGGAAATAATTTTATGCATTCCATGACATGATTTATAATGAATGTTACAACTATTTTCTCAAATTCTTTAATGTGTAGATAAGGATTTTTCATTCCACTCCATGGAATTGAGGAAGTAATTGCAACATAGAATTGTATTAATGAAAAAGAAATTTCAAACTACAAAAGAAATAACATTCATGCTTAAAATGAAAAGTTTGAAGAGAAAATACCCAAATGTCAAAATGAACTACAAAAACGCTTAGCTAAACTTGGCTACAACTTGAATAAAAGATATTAGAGTGTAAAATGGAAAGATTACAAGTTAAATGAAGCTTACTACAATGAAAATGGTGAAGGAAAATGTAAAAATCCAACTTCTTTCTCTAAAACTTCCTCTTCTACCTTGGAGCTTCTCTCTCTAAAAGTATATGAACTCTGAAGAATTGTGTAAGAAATCCTATTTTCTTCCATCCTCCTCTCTCTTAGCATGAGTGGATGACTTAGAATTATTGGAGAGAGGTTTTCCACTTAAACAAGCAATTTAGTCAAAGCATGGTCCTCCCATGCTTTTCCAATCACTCATCTTTTCTCTCTCGCCTTCCACTCTTTCATGTGTTCAAATCTGAATGTAGGAGCTAGGAGATCATCATAGGGTTCCAAACATGTCAGGACATGGTTTAGAGGACAAAAGGTGGGCCCTTGGAGTAGGTGGAGTCGAGTGAAGAAGTGTCTGGCAGTTTTGGGCATGTTCTACCAGTAGGTCATAGGTAACCTACTGGTAGGTTTTTTCCAATAGACTTTCCTACTGGTAGGTGCTTGCAGGGGCAGAGGTAGAAGTTTTTCAGTGAGCTTTTCTACCAGTAGGTTATGAATATTCTACTATTAGATAATGCATAGGTTCTACCGGTATGTTATGCATGTCTTCTACCGATAGGTTTTGACTTGTCTTGAAATTTTTGTGGTTCCTTGAGCTCCCGAGCCATCCGTCGAGTGGTCCTTTCTTACTCATTGACTTTGAGCACTTGATGGGGTTCTCTATACATGCCCTTGCCCTCTCTTTATCCACAATCAAACAAATCTTCATTACTTATCCATTTAAAGTCGTTTCCCCTAAATTTAACCACAAAACAAGTTAAATTGGATGCAATAGAGATGCATGATGTGCAATATTCTATACCAATCAAGCATCCGAGAGGCCAAATCAAAAGACAAGAAAAATGAGGGTCAATCCTCACTAGTTCGGGGAAGAAACAAAGGACTTCTACACAAAAAGGGTCGCAAGGGCAAGACCCAGGTTATCAAGGCCAAGGCTTGAGTCAATCTTCCTAAGGAGGAAGAAATTTCAAAAGCATGCAACAAGGGGGCCCAAGGACATGTTAAATGTGTCATCAACAAGGCCACTTGAAGCAAGATTATCCTTAAAGGCAATGATGCCAGAGTTATAGGGCTTCTCAATCCTAGTCATCAATGAGGCTTCCATAGATATTCTTCATTCCTCCTTACCCTACCATGGGCCAAGGTAAACTTAGTTTTAGGGCATTGGACAAGCCCTACTACTTTACACTCAGGGGAGTTTTAGGGCTATCAGGTCGGTACTTCAGGGACCCAGGAGCGAGTTTATGCCATCACACTTTAGACTGAGCTAATGGACCAATCAGTGATAAAGGGTAAATTTCTACTCTCTCGTTTATGGGCAAAGGTATTATTTGATTCAAGTGCATCNGTAGTGACGCCAGAGTTATAGGGCTTCTCAATCCTAGTCATCAATGAGGCTTCCATACATATTCTTCATTCCTCCCTACCCTACCATGGGCTAAGGTAAACTTAGTTTTAGGGCATTGGACAAGCCCTACTACTTTACACTCAGGGGAGTTTTAGGGCTATCAGGTCGATACTTCAGGGACCCAGGAGCGAGTTTATGCCATCACACTTTAGACTGAGCTAATGGACCAATCAGTGATAAAAGGTAAATTTCTACTCTCTCGTTTATGGGCAAAGGTATTATTTGATTCAAGTGCATCACATTCATTCATTGTTGTATCATGTGTATGAGATTTGAGCTTAGAGGTTGAAACCCTAGAAGTGCCCTTGCATGTGAGTTCACCCCTAAGAGCTAGAGTCTGCATAAACCAGATATGTCGAGGTTCTGAGTTAGAGATCGGTGGGATCTAGCTCATGTTAGACCTTCAGGTCATGGATATGATAGAGTTTAATGTCATCCTTGTGATTGACTAGTTAGCAGCACATCGAATCGACATCGATTATGATCAAAAGAGGGTCATGACTTACACTTCAAAGGGTGTTTATTTTTTTATCCCAGGCTATGTATGACTTATGTTGGCACGAGTAGTTGATGGTCAGCTTGTGAGCCTTACCTTAGAGAACAAGGCAAGATATGAGTTAGGTCAACCTTGAGTGGTGTGAGAGTTATGCAAATGTCTTCCTAGATGAGCTACTGGGGTTACTACCACATCGAGATGATGACTTCTCTATTGAGTTGCAACCTGGTGTAACCCTTATCTCTATGGCACCGTATAAGATGGCACTGGTGAATTTGCAAGCTAAAGGTCCAGTTATAGGTTTTATTGAACAGAGGCTTTATTAGGCCGAGCACCTCACCTTGGGGTGCTCCGATGTTATTTTCTAAGAAGAAAGATAGGATGCTTAGGCTTTGCATCGACTACTGGTAGTTGAATCAGTTAACGATCAAGAACAAGTACCCATTACCAAAGATTGATGATCTGTTTGATCAATTGAGAGAGACACTTGTCTACTCCAAGATAGATTTGCACATAGAGTTACCATCAGTTGAAGATTAAGGAGGTTGATATCTCTAAGATGATGTTAAGAATTTGATACAGGCACTTCGAGTTCATAGTTATGCCTTTCAGGTTGACGAATGCCTCAGCAGCACTCATAGATCTTATGCATAGGGTGTTCCAACCCTATCTCAATCAATTTTTTATAGTGTTTGTAGAAGACATTCTGATATACTCCAAGTTTGAGGAGGAGCACGAGCATTACTTGAGGATCATTCTACAAACCTTGAGGGATCACCAATTGTATGGTAAGTTCAGCAAATATGAATTTTGGCTAACAGAAGTCAAGTTTCTGGGTCACGTTGTGTCTGTTATGGGTGTGTCAGTTGGCCTAAAGAGACACTATAGACACTTCCTTCATTTTTTTCATTTCTAAAGATTCAAGCTTTCAAGACAAGGTAGTCATTCTAGCTCTTCGGTCATCATCTTCTTTTAACACATACTTCCCTTCTTGGGATGTAGATGACTTGGTATCAACAATGTTTGGAGATCTTGATTTTCACATTTGGGAACTCTCAAAAATGGTATCACAGAACTCAAACGCCTCCTCGGGACTCTTACTCATAAATTCTCCCTAGGCCATCATTTCAACAAACTGATGCAATGCAGACGGAAGGGCAATATAGAAAAAACCCACGAGAGTCCAACTCTCAAATGCATGATGCAGGCATGCTTGGAGAAGATCCTTAAATCTCTCCCAACATTAATAAAAAGTTACGAGATCAAAATCAATACTCGAGATACGTAGTTTCTTAAGATTGATGGGATATTACCAGAGATTCATCGAGGAATTCTCTCAAGTAGTAGCCCTTATGATGAGACTTACGAGGAAAGAAGTCCAGTTTAAATGGGATGACTCATATTAGAGGGTATTCTAGGAGTTGAAGAAGGGTTGACTTCAACTCCTATTTTGATTATACTAGAGAGAGGTCAGAGGTACATGATGTATTGTGATGCCTCAAAGGATGTACTAGGATGTGTCCTAACACAGTCTAGGAGGGTAGTTGCTTATGGTTATTGACAGCTTAAGAACTACAAAAAGAACTATGCTACGCACGACATGGAGTTGGCAGCTATTGTTTTTGCCTTGAAGGCATGACGCCATTATCTATACAGTGAACGATTTGAAGTGTATTCAGCCCACAAGAGTCTGAAGTAAATCTTCACACAACAGGACCTCAACATGAGGTAGTGCTGGTGGATGGAGTAGTTGGAAGATTACGAATTTAGTCTGCATTACCATCCTGGTAAGGCAAATGTGATGGTTGATGGTCTTTACCGGAAGTCACAGGGAGTTTTGGCTAGTATAGTTTTCTAGGAGTGGTAGATGCTTGAGATGATGGGACAGTTCAAGCAAGACTACCAAGATCAAGCATAGGGCATCATGTACAATTTGATAGCTACTTCTTCTCTATTGAGTAAAGTAGTTAAGGCCCAAGGTCAAGATGAAAAGATATTTATGATACCCCTAAAACTAGGGGTCCTTTATTAACCGTTGACTATCCGTCAACCCGTGAAAATACTCGTGATTGTTATCAAATCAAACATCACGTCAATAGAATCTCTTTAACCGGGATTGTTATCCACTCGAATAACACATGCATATTTTGCCATTTGACCCAACCGGGTCCAATATACCACAACTTATACTTATTTTATGTCCATTTATATCCTTGGAATCAAAGAACCCATAGCCCAAAGACTTGACAAAGTAATTTTAAAATTTTAGATTTTTTGGAAAATATACCGGTACGAGTTGCCTACTGGAAAAGTCATACCGGTATGAGTTGCTCACTGAAAAAGCCATACCGGTATGGGTTGCCCACTAGAAAAGTCATACCGACACGGGTTGCCCAAAGGAAAAGCCATAACGGTACGAGTTGCCCACTGGAAGAGCAATATCAGCACAAGTAACCCTCTGGAAAAAAAATCCATATCGGTACGGGTAACCCATTGGACCTCGTCATACCGATACGCCATACCGGTATATCTTGCCGACTTTTGCCTGTTTCACATGTTTTGAATTTCCAACTCATTCCAACCTATATTACATCCATCCAAGACATGTATAATGAAGATTTTCATTTAATACAATATCCATACACATTTTATTACACTCATTTCCTTAAATTTACATATCAAAACTAAGTTTTCATAATACTTGTACGAAAACTCAAACAAAGCCACATTCCGGCTTTCTTCATACTTGAGGCCCCAAGTGAGAGCCTTTCGCCAACGTACCACTTGCACCTGATATGTTTTTCCCTTAAAGGGTGAGCCATGCTCAGTAGAGTATTTCCTACAGAGGCTACTCCCCCAACCTAGATGCATATGAATGTCCATGCAACATTTCTCAAGCAACAATCCCAAACAAGAACATAATATTCAAAGTTGGAATTTTTAACAATGTTATACCATGAATGAGATGAGACTCACTCTTACCCTTTTATCCTGAGCCCTCTTCGACTCCCACAACACAATGCTAGCCAATGTGTAATAAATCCATCGTTGATGTTACACATCAATGATAATTTTATTTCTTTAAAAACAAAATCATGTGTCTTGTTGGTTAGCAGACTTTTGGTGTCTCACCGTGCTTGAAAAATTTCCTTGTTGTTTCCTAACCTATAAACATCACCTTTTAGCATGTATAGTATATGAATAAAGGGGAGTATCACTCTCCTAGGGAAGATGTCAAAAGAAAGGGCAACGGAATGGTGGATGAATAAGATTTCAAATGTGAGTATGTGTGAACAAAAGTGCTCCCCAAGCGCAAGGAGACTTTCGCGGATCGTGTTTTACTTGGTGGTATTCCAAGGTCGTTTCCACGGGGAAGGAAGTAAACCGAGGGGAAGGTGATTTTGGGAGAAAGAAAGTGTAAAATCTTTGATTGTTGGAAGTTGTTTGGTGAAGTTGTTTTGATGCTAGTAAAATGAGAAACAAATGTTGGCAAATCCAAGAGGTCACTCCAATAGGAATACCGTCTCAACTCGAAACCCTCCTCCAATAGAGCATGAATGAACGATTGATTCGTGGGAAGCTAGGGGTAAGATTGGTGAGTATCTAAGCATAAACCGTGACTAGGCCTACGGAATATCAAAGACTCACCAAGTTATCCACCCTCAACCCAGTCAAACCGAACCATTGAACTCTGAAAGAGGGGAGGAGAATGAGTTGAAATGGTATACCCAAGTGGAGGTTCCTCTTGGTTTTGCCAACTAAGAGATTTAGCTATTCATGCTTAAAATAAAGACAACAATATGATGAGAAGACATTATGAAGAAATAAAGACTAGAGCTAAGCATAAACGAAATGCATAAATATAACTTCCGGATAATCACCTCTTACTAAAGATTGGATGAGAAACTACTCACTCTTCATGGCTTTGTTAAAGCTAGAAAAGTGAGTGATGCTCATCCCTCCAAGTAGAGGAGTTACAAGGTAACACATTTTACACAAGGAGCCGATCTTCGACAAAGAATGAGTGAATCATGTTCCACCCTTCACGGCTTTGGTAAAGCTCTAGAAAAGTGGAAGAGTTTCACTCCTCTAAGGGAAGAAGGAAGCTCAAGCAATGGAAGTAAAAGAGCAATAACACAATAAAAGAAAGCAATACTTAAAGTAAAAGAAAGCAATAAATTAAAAGGAAGCAAGAATACAATAAAAGAAAGCAATACTTAAAGAAAGCTATAAGCAATAAGGAAAGCAATAATACTTTTGGAGGGTTTTCCACTCCCAAAAGATGAATGTTTTACAAGTCCTAAGGGATGGTATTTATAGGCCACAAGGGAGGGTGAAAGTCTTGTTAGGTGGCCTTGAATCTTTGTTAGGTGGACTTGAAGAGTCTTGTTAGGTGGACTTGAAAATCTTGTTAGGTGACCTTGAATTCTTTGATCCCCCTTTGTGTTAGTTGAATAAAGTTAAACTAGTCAAAATAAATCAAATTAGAATTAGTGTGTGAATAAAGGATAATGCATTAATTGTTGTTCTTTTCAGGATTTTGTGCGTCAAAGCTACAAACTACTGG
>CAUOFW020006135.1:131796-200223 GCA_963454935.2 Ilex paraguariensis | reverse complement strand
ATGATTGTGCATTTTGTGCCAATGTATCAAAGTAATCTAAGGCCTCATCAGGGTCTTTGTTCAAAAACTCCCCATTACACATCATGTCAATGAACTGTCGATGGCCCGGTGTGATTCCTTCATAAAAGAAACTCACCAATTGCCATGGTTCAAAGCCATGATGTGGAAGGGATTGTAGCAATTCCTTGTACCTCTCCCAACATTGATAGAATTGCTCATTGGGTTTTTCTGAAAAGTTTTGAATTTACTTTTTTAAGACAGTGGTTTTATGCACCAGAAAAAATTTGTTCAAAAACTCAGAAATCATTTGGCTCCACGATGTGATGGTTTGAGGCCTTAAGGAAATAAGCCACGTTTTTGCCTTGTCTTTCAGGGAAAAGGGAAACAATTTCATTCTAGCTATCTCTTCCATCCCATGATTGGGGAGGAAGGTTGCAACCATTTCCTCAAAATCTCTTTTGTGTGAATAGGGGCTCTGAGTTTCAAATCCGTTGAACATGGGAATTAGTTGCAACATCCCTGGCTTAACTATGAAAAGATGAGCTTGGACCGGAAGGAGGATGCATGATATTGTGGTGCTTCATGTTGATTGTAGGAAATCTCTCATTGACCTCACCGGGGGATCCATTTGAAAATTATTCCTTTCATTCACGGAAGGGGAAAAATTCATTCTCGGATTGGGTATTTGGGGTTCTTGTGGTCCCCCACCCCTTTGGACATTTGGATTTGCACCTATATTGTCAAAATTGTCACCCGCATCCTCGGGTTGTTCTTGGTCAATATTCATGATAAGGGCCAAATTTTGTCTAACAAGTCGGTTTCGGTCGTTCCGCCTCCACATAAAACAAAATATATACAAACAAAGTTATACACAAACAAGATTATATACACAGAACAACGTACCTCAGCCCATGATGAAGATCATAGGACTTACCTCCGTCGTCCACAAATCACCTTCTTGGTTTGACACTTGCCTTCCCCGGCAACGACGTCAAAAATTGCTTGACAAATTTCCTTGTTGTTTCCTAACCTACAACCATCACGTTTTAGAATGTATAGTATATGAATAAAGGGGAGTGTCACTCTCCTAGGGATGATGTCAAAAGAAAGGGCAATGGAATGATGGATGAATGAGATTTCAAATTTGAGTATGTGTGAACAAAAGTGCTCCCCAAGCGCAAGGAGACTTTCGCGGATCGTGTTTTACTTGGTGGTATTCCAAGGTCGATTCCACGGGGAAGGAAGTAAACCGAGGGGAGGTGATTTTGGGAGAAAGAAAGTGTAAAATCTTTGATTGTTGGAAGTTGTTTGGTGAAGTTGTTTTGATGCTAGTAAAATGAGAAACAAATGTTGGCAAATCCAAGAGGTCACTCCAATAGGAATACCGTCTCAACTCGAAACCCTCCTCCAATAGAGCATGAATGAACGATTGATTCGTGGGAAGCTAGGGGTAAGATTGGTGAGTATCTAAGCATAAACCGTGACTAGGCCTACGGAATATCAAAGACTCACCAAGTTATCCACCCTCAACCCAGTCAAACCGAACCATTGAACTCTGAAAGAGGGGAGGAGAATGAGTTGAAATGGTATACCCAAGTGGAGGTTCCTCTTGGTTTTGCCAACTAAGAGATTTAGCTATTCATGCTTAAAATAAAGACAACAATATGATGAGAAGACATTATGAAAAAATAAAGACTAAAGCTAAGCATAAACGAATTGCATAAATTTAACTTCCGGATAACCACCTCTTACTAAAGATTGGATGAGAAACTACTCACTCTTCATGGCTTTGTTAAAACTAGAAAAGTGAGTGATGCTCATCCCTCCAAGTAGAGGAGTTACAAGGTAACACATTTTACACAAGGAGCCGATCTTCGACAAAGAATGAGTGAATCACGTTCCACCCTTCACGGCTTTGGTAAAGCTCTAGAAAAGTGGAAGAGTTTCACTCCTCTAAGGGAAGAAGGAAGCTCAAGCAATGGAAGTAAAAGAGCAATAACACAATAAAAGAAAGCAATACTTAAAGTAAAAGAAAGCAATAAATTAAAAGGAAGCAAGAATACAATAAAAGAAAGCAATACTTAAAGAAAGCTATAAGCAATAAGGAAAGCAATAATACTTTTGGAGGGTTTTCCACTCCCAAAAGATGAATGTTTTACAAGTCCTAAGGGGTGGTATTTATAGGCAACAAGGGAGGGTGAAAGTCTTGTTAGGTGGCCTTGAATCTTGTTAGGTGGACTTGAAGAGTCTTGTTAGGTGGACTTGAAAATCTTGTTAGGTGACTTTGAATCTTGTTAGGTGGACTTGAAAATCTTGTTAGGTGGCCTTGAATTCTTTGATCCTCCTTTGTTTTGAGCTTTGATAATTGGCACCCCAGTAGTTTGTAGCTTTAATGCAATTGGCTCCCCATTAGTTTGTAGCTTTGACGCACAAAATCCTGAAAAGAATAACAATTAATGCATTATCCTTTATTCACACACTAATTCTAATTTGATTTATTTTGACTAGTTTAACTTTATTCAACTAACACAATTTACCTATTAAATTATGCCTTAATTAGGGTTAATCACACCGCCGGCTCCGCACACCGATATACTTTTTTGGACTTGCACCGTTGAAAGTGTATAAAATCAGTAACCGAGTTTTGCATCCGAGGAAGAGTCTAGCCCTTCTTGCTATACCCGACACAAGTTTTTCAGGCAACCGTGCGACTTAGTTGGATCTTTGATCCAACTTTTTTGAGCCGACCCATCATCCACCTATGTGGTATTTGATAAACCATGCACACACACACCCACACTCATGTTTAATGCCCATGAATATGATGCTAACATCATGCTCCATATGCAATGAATTCCAATGAGCAATTTTCACGTTTCTATTGCCAATTATATCAAAAAACATATAATTTCACAATTTATCATAATGCTAACTTGTCATAACATATAAATTAACATTATATCTAACAATAATTTTCAAGCATGTTATCACATAATATATATGTCAATAACACACTTCATTCACCAAAGCATAATTTAAACATATAGCATGCCCACAATTACCAATTTTCATGGAATTTCACAAGTAATTACCACATTTCGATTTCAAGTTAGGAATTTATTCTAAACTATTTCTAATACCCATTTCTATCAATTTCACAATAATTGGTAAGTGATATATAATTCTATCAACATACTCATTACATATAACATCCTACATTAGAAAATAAACCTAAGTAGGAGAGAACCCTACCTCTTGAAGCGTAAACCACTTGGTAGAAGCCTTCAAGAATCTCAATCTTGCCCAAAACCCTTAATTTTTCCAAGCTCATTTTTTGAAACCTCAGTGAAATCTTTGATTTTTGGTATGACCTTGTAGCCCACATCAAGGAGAATAACTTTTGTTCTCGGCCTGGGGTGAGTCGACCAAATTTTGGCCCTTGATCATAAGAGAAAAGCTTGAAAAACTTTTTTCTTTCTCTCTCCTTCTCTCTCTCTCTATCTCTCTCTATTGGGTAACAACTAAAAAATTTTGGGGAAGAAATCTGATTTTCTTCCCCTTTATATAGTCCCCCAATTACTTGACCCTCATTCTACCACACGACCCTATTTTTTTCGGGTCCGTTTTCGTCCCGAAACGATTAAATTTCGTCTCAGTTCAAGTTCAAAATATTTTTATTTTAATTTGTCTTAATTTATTTTTTAAATTTCAAAATTTTATTAAAAATCTCGTTTTTGGGTCACTTGAGACTCGACCACCTCGTACAACGCAAAAAATTTGACTATCTCGAAATTCGACAAAAATTGATGGGGTAGTTAGATTTCGCAAGACAAATCCAATGGTGAGATCCATTTTTTTCATCTAAATTATAAAAAAATTTAGGCTTTTAACCTGTACCGTAGCGACAAATTACTATTTTACCTCTTTTATGAAAAGTTTAAATTTACCTGAGTTTTACAATATTTTTCATCATGGATAGGGTTTGAGCTGGTACATGTGAAAAGGGTTGGGCCATCCATGTTGACGGTAGTCTTGTGTATTGGGGTAGAGTTGTGGTTTCTCAATCTGCTGACTTGAGGGAGGAGATACTCAGAGAGTTTCATTGCTCTTGTTTTGTAGTTTATCCTGACGGCACAAAGATGTATCATGATCTTCGCTACCATTACTACTAGAGTGGGATGAAGAGGCATGTTGGGGACTTCGTAAGCCAGTGCTTGACATGCCAATAAGTCATGACTAGCACCAAAGGCCTGTAGGATTACTCCAGCCTTCAGAGGTGATTGAGTGAAAATGGGAGTATGTCATAATGGATTTTGTTACCCATTTTTCATGCACTACATTAGGACATAACACGACATAGGTGATAGTGGATTGACTTACCAATTCAGCTCACTTTTTTGCCATATGGATGACCTTCACACTGGAGGAATTATATAGACCATTTATACGTGAGATTGTCCAATTGCATGAGCTACCTGTATCTATCGTATCTGATCAGGATCCACACTTCACAATTTTGGGAGAGTTTTCAATGAGCCATGGAGACTCAGTTGATGATAAGTGCAACTTTTCATCCCCAAATGGACGGTCAGTCAAAGAGGACTATCCAGATTTTGGAGAACATGCTTCAAACATGTGTCTTGACCTCAAGGGTAGTTGGAAGGATCACTTACCCTTGGTGGAGTTTGCTTATAATAATAGTTATTAGGAAAGTATTCAGATGGCACTATACGAGAGGTCATGCCATTCTTCGATGTGTTAGATAGAGGTTGGAGAGGGACCTTCCACGGGTCCGAACTTGATCAAGAACACCTCAGAGAAGGTAAAATTTATATGGAAGCGTCTTCTCACGGCTCAAAAGTCGACAGAAGAGCTACACTGACACCAAAGACCTCTAGAGTTTGAGATGGGTAATCATGTCTTCTTGAAGTTTATGTCTAAGAGGGGAGTGATCAAATTTGGCAAGGTAAGCTATCGTCAAGGTACATGGACCCTTTCCAGGTACTTGAGATGGTTGGGACAGTTGCTTACTGATTAACATTACTCCCACATCTTTTAATAGTGCACAATGTGTTCCATGTCTCCATGCTTCAAAAGCATACCCCAAATCCTATGCATGTGGTGGCTTGGGGGGAGCTTATTGTTGACGTGAATGACACCTTTGAGGAGAGACCAGTTTGTATTATAGATAACTAAGATCAAATTTTGCATGACAAGACTATGAGACTGGTGAAGATGTTGTAATCGCACTAGAGTATCGAAGAGGCGACATGGGAGTGCAAGGAAATGAATCGGGCTACCTATCCGTCCTTGTTTGAGGATAGGGGTAGAACTTAAAATTTATAGCATAATACATGTGCATTTACATTACATGTTGCATGTGTTGTATAATTTTGGGGATGAAATTTCCTTAAGGGGAAGGAATGTAAAATCCAAAAAAATTAAAATTAAAATTAAAATTAAAAGGGTAAAACAATAATTAAACCGTTAAGTATGAGTTAAAAGCTCAAATTTTTATATAACTTGGATGTGATGAAACAGACCTCGCCGTTGGATTTATCTTGCGAAATCAAGTTAGTCAGTCAATTTTCATTGAATTTCGACACAAATGAATTTTCATGTGTTTTGATGCGATTGGGTATCGCCCAATTAAAATTCTGCGATCAGATTTTAATCGTAGAACCATAATATAATTAAGAGTAAATTTCATAAAGGTATATCAAACATGACACATGGTAATATGTGATTGGTCAGGACAAAATTGAACCAATGAAAAAGTGACACGTGNCCAGGTACTTGAGATGGTTGGGACAGTTGCTTACTGATTAACATTACTCCCACATCTTTTAATAGTGCACAATGTGTTCCATGTCTCCATGCTTCAAAAGCATACCCCAAATCCTATGCATGTGGTGGCTTGGGGGGAGCTTATTGTTGACGTGAATGACACCTTTGAGGAGAGACCAGTTTGTATTATAGATAACTAAGATCAAATTTTGCATGACAAGACTATGAGACTAGTAAAGATGTTGTGATCGCACTAGAGTATCGAGGAGGCGACATGAGAGTGCAAGGAAATGAATCGGGCTACCTATCCGTCCTTGTTTGAGGATAGGGGTAGAACTTAAAATTTATAGCATAATACATGTGCATTTACATTACATGTTGCATGTGTTGTATAATTTTGGGGATGAAATTTCCTTAAGGGGAAGGAATGTAAAATCCAAAAAAATTAAAATTAAAATTAAAATTAAAAGGGTAAAACAATAATTAAANTATGTTAGGTCACTGTGCATGTGTTGTATAATTTTGGGGATGAAATTTCCTTAAGGGGAAGGAATGTAAAATCCAAAAAAATTAAAATTAAAATTTTAATTAAAAGGGTAAAACAATAATTAAACCGTTAAGTATGAGTTAAAAGCTCAAATTTTTATATAACTTGGATGATGAAACGGACCTCGCCGTTGGATTTATCTTGCAAAATCAAGTTAGTCAGTCAATTTTCATTGAATTCTGACACAAATGAATTTTCATGTGTTTTGATGCGATTGGGTATCGCCCAATTAAAATTCTGCGATCAGATTTTAATCGTAGAACCATAATATAATTAAGAGTAAATTTCATAAAGGTATATCAAACATGACACATGGTAATATGTGATTGGTCGGGACAAAATTGAACCAATGAAAAAGTGACACGTGCCGCCTTAAGGGCCAAGTATATAAAGGGGCTTAAAGGTGGAAGACAAAGTCTTCCACCACACACAATTCTTGATATTTTCGACAGAGAGAGGAAAGAAAGAGAAAATGCCATCCACTTCTTCTTCTTCTTCATTTCTTCCTTTGATCTATGAAGATCTATCTGTGTGGATCGAGATAGTGCAAGAACTGAAGGTGTTTTTCTCGATGAGGGCAACACGTCAGTAACAACTATGACCTATTTTCCTAAATTTAAAAAAAGAGTGGTTGAGCTCTAGAGCTTCATTTGGCATGTTCTAAGGAGTCTTCCTACGTAGCTCACACTACAAGATGTAGGATTCCCTCCTATTTAGTGTTACTTTCAATCTGGGGCTTGTATATGAAATGGGTAGGACTGTGGGTGTGTTTATAACATGTTTTAGCTCTTTACTAGTGCAAATGGTGGGTTATGGTTGAATATGTGAACTCGTTAAACCCTTGTCTCTCAAGAATTGGGTTTGGTTGGGAAAATGTGAACCTACCGGTAAGGGAGGCACAACCTATCAATAAGAAGATTTATGGTTTGATAAAATGAATTATTTGGCTATGCTATGTGTTNAAAAAAATTTAGGCTTTTAACCTGTACCGTAGCGACAAATTACTATTTTACCTCTTTTATGAAAAGTTTAAATTTACCTGAGTTTTACAATATTTTTCATCATGGATAGGGTTTGAGCTGGTACATGTGAAAAGGGTTGGGCCATCCATGTTGACGGTAGTCTTGTGTATTGGGGTAGAGTTGTGGTTTCTCAATCTGCTGACTTGAGGGAGGAGATACTCAGAGAGTTTCATTGCTCTTGTTTTGTAGTTTATCCTGACGGCACAAAGATGTATCATGATCTTCGCTACCATTACTACTAGAGTGGGATGAAGAGGCATGTTGGGGACTTCGTAAGCCAGTGCTTGACATGCCAATAAGTCATGACTAGCACCAAAGGCCTGTAGGATTACTCCAGCCTTCAGAGGTGATTGAGTGAAAATGGGAGTATGTCATAATGGATTTTGTTACCCATTTTTCATGCACTACATTAGGACATAACACGACATAGGTGATAGTGGATTGACTTACCAATTCAGCTCACTTTTTTGCCATATGGATGACCTTCACACTGGAGGAATTATATAGACCATTTATACGTGAGATTGTCCAATTGCATGAGCTACCTGTATCTATCGTATCTGATCAGGATCCACACTTCACAATTTTGGGAGAGTTTTCAATGAGCCATGGAGACTCAGTTGATGATAAGTGCAACTTTTCATCCCCAAATGGACGGTCAGTCAAAGAGGACTATCCAGATTTTGGAGAACATGCTTCAAACATGTGTCTTGACCTCAAGGGTAGTTGGAAGGATCACTTACCCTTGGTGGAGTTTGCTTATAATAATAGTTATTAGGAAAGTATTCAGATGGCACTATACGAGAGGTCATGCCATTCTTCGATGTGTTAGATAGAGGTTGGAGAGGGACCTTCCATGGGTCCGAACTTGATCAAGAACACCTCAGAGAAGGTAAAATTTATATGGAAGCGTCTTCTCACGGCTCAAAAGTCGACAGAAGAGCTACACTGACACCAAAGACCTCTAGAGTTTGAGATGGGTAATCATGTCTTCTTGAAGTTTATGTCTAAGAGGGGAGTGATCAAATTTGGCAAGGTAAGCTATCGTCAAGGTACATGGACCCTTTCAAGGTACTTGAGATGGTCGGGACAGGTGCTTACTGATTAACATTACTCCCACATCTTTTAATAGTGCACAGTGTGTTCCATGTCTCCATGCTTCGAAAGCATACCCCAAATCCTATGCATGTGGTGGCTTGGGGGGAGCTTATTGTTGACGTGAATGACACCTTTGAGGAGAGACCAGTTTGTATTATAGATAACTAAGATCAAATTTTGCATGACAAGACTATGAGACTGGTGAAGATGTTGTAATCGCACTAGAGTATCGAAGAGGCGACATGGGAGTGCAAGGAAATGAATCGGGCTACCTATCCGTCCTTGTTTGAGGATAGGGGTAGAACTTAAAATTTATAGCATAATACATGTGCATTTACATTACATGTTGCATGTGTTGTATAATTTTGGGGATGAAATTTCCTTAAGGGGAAGGAATGTAAAATCCAAAAAAATTAAAATTAAAATTAAAATTAAAAGGGTAAAACAATAATTAAACCGTTAAGTATGAGTTAAAAGCTCAAATTTTTATATAACTTGGATGTGATGAAACAGACCTCGCCGTTGGATTTATCTTGCGAAATCAAGTTAGTCAGTCAATTTTCATTGAATTTCGACACAAATGAATTTTCATGTGTTTTGATGCGATTGGGTATCGCCCAATTAAAATTCTGCGATCAGATTTTAATCGTAGAACCATAATATAATTAAGAGTAAATTTCATAAAGGTATATCAAACATGACACATGGTAATATGTGATTGGTCAGGACAAAATTGAACCAATGAAAAAGTGACACGTGCCGCCTTAAGGGCCAAGTATATAAAGGGGCTTAAAGGTGGAAGACAAAGTCTTCCACCACACACAATTCTTGATATTTTCGACAGAGAGAGGAAAGAAAGAGAAAATGTCATCCACTTCTTCTTCTTCTTCATTTCTTCCTTTGATCTATGAAGATCTATCTGTGTGGATCGAGATAGTGCAAGAACTGAAGGTGTTTTTCTCGATGAGGGCAACACGTCAGTAACAACTATGACCTATTTTCCTAAATTTAAAAAAAGAGTGGTTGAGCTCTAGAGCTTCATTTGGCATGTTCTAAGGAGTCTTCCTACGTAGCTCACACTACAAGATGTAGGATTCCCTCCTATTTAGTGTTACTTTCAATCTGGGGCTTGTATATGAAATGGGTAGGACTGTGGGTGTGTTTATAACATGTTTTAGCTCTTTACTAGTGCAAATGGTGGGTTATGGTTGAATATGTGAACTCGTTAAACCCTTGTCTCTCAAGAATTGGGTTTGGTTGGGAAAATGTGAACCTACCGGTAAGGGAGGCACAACCTATCAATAAGAAGATTTATGGTTTGATAAAATGAATTATTTGGCTATGCTATGTGTTCATATTTTATGTCCATTAAGCGTTTTGATAAATGCTTAGATAAATGCAAGTATGTTATTTGGATAATGATNTTATATTTTATATCCATTAAGCGTTTTGATAAATGCTTAGATAAATGCAAGTATGTTATTTGGATAATGATCATATATAGCATGTTATGTGATATTTATGAAATGTTATTATATATACTTTCATGATGTAATTAACATTATGATGAAATAGAATTGCAATTGTACATTACATTGATTTTATCATTGTCGATGCCTGAAAATTTGAAAACAAAAATACATTTGCGGGTTGCACTACATTCGAGCATTGACATGAGTGTGATTATATGTACATGAGTTTGGATTAATCACCACCTAAATGAGTTGATAGGTGGGCTCGGAAAGGTTAGACTTAGGTCTGACTGAGTCACACCAGAATTACATAAATAAATGTGTTAGAGTGTAGTAAGAAGAGTTATATTCTTCCTTGGGTGCAAGTCTCAACAATGTTGATTGCGAGCTATCCATTGGTGTAATGAACCTATAAAATCATGACGGCAAAAACGGAGCCGCATGTGGGATGTGCTGAAGATCCATTGATAGTGTGGTGTCCTGTTGGTGAAAGACCATAAATCATCGCCTTAAAAAGACATGAAATTAATTAAATGGTCATTGAACGTTTAACATAAATGACGGGGGCTTGGAATGTCTAGATTCATATGCATGACATTAGATGTGTAATAGGAGCCCCGAATGGGGCTCGGTGTTGGCATTGCACACAATGAGTTTATACTTCATGACATGGTATGGATTATTAGCATTGCTCATATTTATATATGTGAATTGAATGCTTGGAAAGGTTTATGATTCTATGACATTTCATATGCATATAAGTTGAGAGGTGACATTTATAGGAGATACTCTATTGAGCGTTAACTCTCTCTTTATGGGTATATACTTTTCAGGTACAAGACGTGCTTCGGCTGATGGTTTTCACTTGGGCCCACTTTGAGGACGAAGTTGGAATGTGACTTTCATTTTGAGTTGTTTAGTTTCGTTTCCCTTACTTTTGTCTTGTATATTTTATAAAACAAATCTTGTATATTATTTCATTTTAAAGGCATGTAATTGAGACTTTATGAATATATATATTCTTTTGGGAATGAATGTATGTTATACGATGATGATAATGAGTAGATATTCAAGGTATACAATGCTTCGAAATTGATGTTGGATCTTAGAAAGATCATAGTAGTATTATATGCATATGTTATGTGTTGGGTGGAGCTCTCTGCACAAATGACACTCTTTACGAATTTCATTGAGAAATGACTCCCAATAAATGAGGTGTCACAACATGGTATTGAAGCATAGCAACAGTATCAACAGTAATCCATAGTTTAATTAGTGATTAAGTGACACTAGGAATTCGGGGTGTCACACAAACAATTACTTTTGGATTACATGCTTTCTTTTTATTTAAGCAAAGTGAAATTTAGAAATTTATTTAAGGTATAAATTTGGAATTTGATAGTATGTTAGGATGCAAAATGTCATTCACCCCAGAATTTTAGTTACAAATTTGTATTGTGAATCGGGTGAGGTGGGTTTATCTCAAGTTTTAGAAGGTTTGCATTAAAAAAATTATCTACATATATCCGATTTATTAATTTGAGTCTACCGTATGAAAGAAGAGTCAAACTATCGATCCACCAAAATGCCCTTTATGTTATTGCCGGTTTTTGATACAAATTTCAAATTCTAGAGGGATAGTAAAGAACTCTGAAAAGATGGAGGAAGCTTTATCTGGTGATCGTAGTAGTAGTCGAAGGATTGTGTTGCCAAATCGTAGTGAGCTCTCTTCACACCTTGTTGACTTTTTGGATGTCCATTTTCGCACCCACAACGATCTGTCATCTTCGTTTTCATACACGGCAACATATTTGGGTGAAAACTGCGTAGGATTGGAAACCCATACCGCAAATCTCCAGAAAAACCTCGGCAAGCTCATAGTCTCGTGGATTTCTCGGTCGATTCGAGCCAAAACAGCTTTTCACAAACTCAAGAAGCTTACCCTCTGCACCACATTACAATGTAAAATGTTCAGTACTTACTGAATAATTAGTGTTTCTTCTTCCAGTTCTTTGGCTTCTGATTCTATGGTGATTATAATCTTTTGTTATTTGGAGTTTTTTCATGCAGATGGGGTCGAGTTGGAGAAAGTCAAGAAATTGTTGGGTGAGGATATGCCTAGTCTTGCCAAGGAACTGAGGCGGATTGATGATATTCGTAATTATGCGGGTGAGTTTCTGTTACCTGCGTAATTTTTATGTATTTATGTCGATAATATTAGTTAGTTAATAGGAGGTTAATTAGTAAGTGGGTTACTGGTGTGAGATTAATGAGTAGTTTTTCAGGTAATTAATTAGATTATGGTGTCATGGGTTGAATTAGTTATCAAAGTAGTTTTTAGGCCCTTCTATCAGTGTAGTATATAGCATGATGGATGTTGTGATTAACTTCTTTGAGAAGGTTTTGGAGATCAGATTTTTCTCAAATTGAATTTAATCATCGGAGGTTTCTGCCCTTGAAGCGGGCGAGCTCCCTTGACCTGCTCTTCACCGAACAAGAGTAGAAAATAGCTGGCAGCCATTAGACGCCCCCTCAACGACTGTAAACACCAATCTAAGCGTAAGAACCTCAACCGCCTGAACTATCGCCAGAAATCAAGTAGAGCGTTACAAGAGGGAGGCGAAGATCTCGCCCCATACCCCATAGAACTAGGAACTAAGTTATAAATACTGTACAAAGTCCTCACTATGAGGCAGGCAACAAGAATACTGTCATGAAGATTGTGTAATCCTTTCTTAATCTTCAAATATAATTCCTAAGAGTAAGAGACTCCATTAAAGAGTGAAGTAGTGGAGCTCCTGAGCTGATGAACCACTATAACTCCTTTGTGCAATTCACCCCTTTTCCAAAAGATTACCGCATCATTTCCAAGAGCCTTGTAGTTCAGAACAAACCCAGTAGTATACGCAGTTTGCTCAACCACTTTTAACCACACCATTAGTTTGGCGCAGTCTGTGGAAATGACCGGTCCTGTTACAAAAATACTGTTTTTCTTTAGTAATTGATGGTTTTTACGCGTAATATGAGCAGAAGCTAGTTGAATCCTCAACGAATGCTGAACCAACAGGAAGCCACCAGTGGAAGATAACAAGAAAATCTTTAAGACTTTCTGCCCACCATTGAGATTAATCCTCTCATGGTGGACCCCCCTCCGAATAACGAACTGGAGATTCTTTGCCTATTTAACCAGTGTTTACTACAACATAACGAAGAACTTATGAAGCTCTTAAAACGTCCTCAAAAGACACGACCAACCCAGGATGATCCCCAATAGGGGAGCATCAAAGTCTCGATCCCCTAAAGGAGGTTAACAAAGGGGGCGAGCATAGCCAAGACATGGGCCATGTTAAACATCTATCCCCCAGGAATGAAGACAACGAAGAAGTATAAAGTCAGAATGGGAGAATTGAGAAAAACGAATTTCTCTCTTTCCAGCAAGAAAAAAGAGAAAAATATTAGGAACAACGTTTTAAAGATATTCGGCAAGAGCTCAGCCACATGAAAGAGGCTGTGAGGGGTAAGACCCTGGTAACTATGGACGCCCTAGTACAGTAGACTGAGTCCCTTTTCACAGTTGATGTACTGCATTTCCCCTCCCTCCGAAGTTTAGAATGCCCCAGATGGAGGCCTTTGATGGGACGAAAGACCCCATAGATCATCTCAATACCTACAAGAACCAAATGGAGTTACACGGATATCAAGATCCTGTACGATGTCGAGCCTTTGCCATCACGTTAAAGGGCTCAGCCTCAGCATGATTCAACAGGCTAGCTCCGACGTCCATCTCCTCCTTCAGAGAGCTCACTATATCCNAGCACGTTAAAGCGCTCAGCCTTAGCATGATTCAACTGGCTAGCTCCGACGTCCATCTCCTCCTTCAGAGAGCTCACTATATCCTTTGTGTCACACTTTATAAGAGCTCGGACCTACCAAAAACTGAGCTACCATTTGTTGAATGTGAAACAAGGACCCAACGAGAACCTATGGTCTTATGTCTAAAAATTTAACTCAGAATCACTGAAGGTGGACGTTCTAGACGAGAAATTTGCCATCACTGCTTTCATTGCTGGGTTAGGAATATAGTCGAAGGACTTGATGTTCTCCATATCTAAAAACCTACAAGCTAATATGGCGGAGGTGCTTGCCAAGGCGGAAGAATACATTAATGGCGAAGAAGCTCTTATTTCTAAAGCAGGGAACTCGTCTACACAGAAGGAAAAAGAGAAGGAAGAGAAGAAGAGGGACTGAAGTCTCAGAAAGAAAGAGGCCGAGACAGGTCTCTGAGAAGAGACAGAGATTGTTCTCCCAAAAGAAGGAGAGATATCNAAAAGGAAAAAGGGAAGGAAGAGAAGAAGAGGGACTGAAGTCTCAGAAAAGAAAGAGGCCGAGACAGGTCTTTGAGAAGAGACAGAGATTGTTCTCCCAAAAGAAGGAGAGATATCAGGTATCGCTTAGGTCCTTTACAACCAGAATTGTAGATACCTCGGCAGCTCACTCCACTCCCAGCTACGATATCCCAGATCTTCTATAAAGTATAGAATGACAAATTTCTAAGGTGGCTATCTTGGATGAAGGCAGACTCAACAAAAAGAGATGCGACAAAATATTGTGAGTGTACCACAGGGACCAGGACCACCTCACTAATGATTGCATCCATTTGAAAAAGGAAATCAAGTTTCTGATTCAATGAGGACAGCTAGGCTGTTTTGTGGCGCATGACAATCAGAACAGGGCTCACCTTCCTCTAGCACCTCAGTAGCAAACTCTTGCATAACTCCAGCAGCCAATGGAGGAGATCAGGATATTTTTGGGGGATTTGTTGGTGGAGGCGAAACTAGCTTAGTCAGAAAAGCCCACATACGCAAGGTGAGGACCAAAGAAATGTTGGAGGTGCAGACTGTGAATAAGGCATCCCGGATGAACATGGGCATGACTTTCTTGGATTCAAACTTGGAGGGGTACTAGTATCCCTATGATGATCCTTTGGTGGTAAAAGCAATCATTACTAAAAGGACCGTTCATCGGATCTTAATCGACAACGGGAGCTCTGTCGACATTATCTTTGCATTCGCCTTCGACAAAATGGACATAGGCAGGGACAAGCTCGAACCAATGAGAACTCATCTTCTAGGATTCTTAGGGGAGAGAGTACTACTTCTTGGGTCAATTCAGCTCATCCTCACCTTGGAAAGCCCTCCTTGCCAATCCACCACTACGGTAAGGTTCTTGGTAGTCAATGCCTCCTTAGTATACAATGTTTTGTTGGGGAGACCTTCCCTTAATGTCATGAGAGCTATCCTTTTTGCTTATCACCTAATTATAAAATTTTTCACTGAAAACGACATTGGAATGGTCTGGGGAGATCAACGAGTGAGAAGGGAATGCTACATGGCATCAATGAAAAGAAAAGATGTTGAAAACATCTAGATGGGTGAGTTGGACATGAGAGATGAGCTGGATTCAATACCTACGCCCTCGGAAGAGTTGTAGCCCATCCAGCTTGATGAGGAGCCAGAGCATACGATATATATGGGGTGGAAGCTACCTGGAGAACTCAGAAACCTTCTAGTTCAGTTCCTTAGAAGGCATATGGAAGTATTTGCTTGGAAGCAAGAAGATATGCAAGGAATTGATCCCTTAGTTATCACGCACAAGCTTAGCGTGAACCCAGCCTACAAGCCCATTAAACAAAAATGAAGGAGTTTTGCCCCAGANAGGGAATTGATCCCTTAGTTGTCACGCACAAGCTCAGCGTGAACCCAGCCTACAAGCCCATTAAACAAAAATGAAGGAGTTTTGCCCCAGAATGCTAAAAGGTAATTAATGAGGAAGTCAGCAAACTTCTCCACGTCAAAGCTATTAGGGAAGTAGAATACCCGACTTGGTTAGCTAACGTGGTCCTCGGTAAAAAAANGAATGCTAAAAGGTAATTAATGAGGAAGTCAGCAAACTTCTCCACGTCAAAGCTATTAGGGAAGTAGAATACCCGACTTGGTTAGCTAACGTGGTCCTCGGTAAAAAAACCAACGCTAAATGGCGCCTCTGCGTCAACTTTATTGATCTAAATCAAGCTTGCCCCAAGGATAGTTTCCCACTACCTCGAATAGACTTGATCGTAGACGCTATGGCTGGAAATGAGCTCTTCAGCTTCATGGACATCTTCTCAGGATATAATCAAATTAGAATGGACCCCAGCGATTAGGAGAAGATGTCATTTATAATTGAGTAAGGAACATACTGCTACCAAGTCATGTCATTTGAATTGAAAAATGGTGGAGTTACATATCAACGTCTAGTGAAACAAATGTTCCAAAAATAAATATGGTCATTGATGGAGGTATGCATTAATTACAAGCTTGTGAAATCATTAAGAGCTGAGCTCCATATCGAGCATCTAGAGGAATCCTTTCAAATCCTCAAGAAATACCAGATGAAGCTTAATCTAGCCAAGTGTGCCTTTGGGGTCTCAGTGGGAAAATTCCTTGGCTATAGTCAACAACAGAGGAATCGAGGCAAATTCGGAGAAGGTCAAGGTGATAATAGACATGGAGCCTCCCTCCAACACACCAGAGAGGTCCAATGCCTAACAAGAAGAATAGTAGCTTTGAGTCGCTTAGTGTCCAAGTCAAGCGACAAGTGTTAACCTTTCTTCCAAATATTAAAAAAGGTGTTCTAAAGGGATACCCGATGTGAAAAAGCATTTAGAGCCTTTAAAAATTATCTGAGTACACCCCCAGTTCTAGTAAGTCCCATGGAGAGGGAAGTGCTCCCCCTTTACCTTGCTATTTTGGATTTGTCAACCAGCACAGTGTTGGTAAGAGAGCGAGACAGAGCTCAGCAATCAGTTTTCTACTGTAGCAAAGCTCTAAGGGGGGCAGAGGAGGGATATCCAAAGATGGAGAAACTTGTCTTAGCTTTGGTTACGGCTGCGAGAAGGCTCAAACCATACTTCTAGGCTCACACCATTAAGGTCCCAACAGAGCAGCGAAGCAGGTATTGCATAAATTAGAATCTTCGGGTAGGTTGGTCAAATTGGCTATAGAGCTTAGTGAGTTCGATATTAAGTACATATCCAGAGTCACTATCAAAGGGCAGATTTTGATAGATTTTATCGTAGAATTCACTACTGCCACAGAAGCACCTTTGGAAGCAACCTAGCTAGTACTTGACCTCCCTACATGGAAGCTTTCAGTAAATGGAGCTGCCAATGCCCAAGGAAGCAGTGCAGGGTTGATTCTGAGCTTCCTAGATTGAATATATATCGAGTATATCCTCAGATTTGAATTCAAGGCTTCAAATAACTAAGTAAAATATGAAGCTGTCATCGCTGGACTCAATCTGGCTCACTCAATGGAGGCAGAACAACTCGAAATCTATAGCGACTCTCAGCTCGTGGTAAGGCAAATAGAAGAAACCTATGAGGCTAAGGGAGAAAGAATGATCCTATACCTAAAAAAGGTGAGGGAATTAATGAGGAAATTCGTGAAAGTCAAAGTCAAGCATGTCCCCAGAGCTGAGAATTCTCGAGCGAACACCTTGGCAGGGCTTGTCATAGCTTCCTAGGAGAGCTTAGATAGATTAATCCTTGTTGAACACCTAACTGAACCATCTGTATACCATGAAGGAGGAAAAGTGCTCCCTGTATTGGCCTTTTCGAGTTGGATGGACCAAATCAGAGAGTATCTTCAGAATGGAACCTTGCTAGAAAACTCCAAAGAGGCGGCGAAGCTAAGAGCCAAGTCTTTCGAATTCGCGATTCTACAAGGAAACTTGTACAAACAAGGCTTTTCAGCACCTTCTTAAATGCGTAGGAGATGAGGATGCTAATTACATATTCTGGGAGATTTATGAGGGGATTTGCGGCAACTATATCGAAGCTTGAGCTCTGGCAGGAAAGGTACTAAGGCAAGCGTATTTTTGGGCCACTATACTCAAAGACGCTACGGATATGGTTAAAAGATGTAAGGTCTGCCAGATACACTTCAACGTCCTTCATTGTTCGTTGTAGCTCCTACTCTTGTTGGTAACTCTCTGGCCTTTCTAACAGTGGGGTCTGGACATACTTGAGCCCCTTCTCACTAGTATTGGACAATGTAAGTTCGCTATTATTGGGGTGGATTATTGCACCAAATGGGCAGAAGTAGAACCTTTAGCAACAATCACAGAACAAAAGGTACAAAACTTCACTTGAAAATTTATAGTCTACAGACTTGGAATCTATAGGGCAATCGTCTACGACAATGGAAAACAATTTGACTATCCTAAGTTCAAGAAATTCTGCGCCAAGTTGGGAATAAAGAATTACTTTTCAGCTCCAGCTCATCCTTGATCCAATGGGCAAGCTGAGGTGACCATCCGAACTGTAAAAACAGCTCTAAAAAATAAGCTAAAAACTCTGAAAGGGAAGTGGGTCGAGCACATCCCAGAAGTACTATGGACTTACAGAACTACTGTTACATCAACGACTCAGAAAACACCATTTACTTTAGCGTTTGAAACTGAAGTAGTGGCACCTGTAGAGCTTGGCATTCCATCCCCCGGGGCTGATTTTTCAGAGTCTGAGCATAATGACGAGTCACTTTTGTTAAATCTTGACCTCCTGGATGAAAAAAAGGACAAGGCCTTGCAACGCAATATGAGTTATCAAAAGAGAACGGCTAGGTGCTACAACAAAGGGTCAGACATAAAGGTCTCTAAGTCGGTGACCTAGTACTCAAAAAGCTTCTCCTTGCGAGAAAGGATCCCGCACATGGAAAGTTAGGACCCAATTGGGAAGGTCCTTACATCATTTCAAGGGTAATTAGACCTAGAAACTACGAGATGCAAACGGAAGAGGGAAAAGTCCTACCTTTACTCTTGGAACGCAGAACATTTTAAATTATTTTTTCAGTAAACTTTTGTAAGAAGGCCATCTTCAATAAAATAACAAGTTTCAACTCAGCCCAGCTAGACTCCAGTAGCTTAAAATTAACGATGAGCTTTTCAGCTCATAAAACAAACGATGAGCTCTTCGGCTCATAACTAGACGATGAGCTCTTTAGCTTATAAATAAACGATAATCTCTTTAGCTCATAAATAAACGATGAGCCCTTTAAGCTTATAAGTAAACAATGAGCTCTTCAACATATAATTAAACAATGAGCTCTTTAGCTCATAACCCAACGATGAGCCCATCAGCTCATAAACTCGTAAACATGGCAACCAANCGATGAGCCCTTTAAGCTTATAAGTAAACAATGAGCTCTTCAACATATAATTAAACAATGAGCTCTTTAGCTCATAACCCAACGATGAGCCCATCAGCTCATAAACTCGTAAACATGGCAACCAACATGGTAAAATTGCAAGGAAATAAGCAAGATAGGAAAAAGAGATTCATATTCAATAAATCTGAGGGAATACAAAAAAAAAATCCCTCCATGCCTCCTCTTCAGCTCAGATATCTCATCNTAAACATGGCAACCAACATGGTAAAATTGCAAGGAAATAAGCAAGATAGGAAAAAGAGATTCATATTCAATCAATCTGAGGGAATACAAAAAAAAAATCCCTCCATGCCTCCTCTTCAGCTCAGATATCTCATATTCCAAACGAGCATTCACAGCCTACAAATGACCATTCTCTTCCTTCAGCTCGTCACGTTCTTTCTCCACCTTTGTGAGTAACTCCGAAAGCTTCATCTCAGCAGTAGAAACTAAATACCATCAAGGGGAGAACCAGATGACTGAGATAAGGACCCATTCCTCCTACGTTTCCTTGAAGATGTGGCAACGTCCTCATCCTTGTCTGGGTCAGTAGAAGAGGAATTAGGGGAGAGAGGGAATGAGCAAATTCCAGAGCAGTGGCAGAAGCACTAAACCAAAAAGATTCTAAGGGGTAACTAGCGAAGAGAAAGAAACAAGCTCAACACTAGCCATTTGACTAATCCTCACCAGCTTTGTCGAGTCAAACTGAGAGTACTTGCACAGNCCTACGTTTCCTTGAAGATGTGGCAACGTCCTCATCCTTGTCTGGGTCAGTAGAAGAAGAATTAGGGGAGAGAGGGAATGAGCAAATTCCAGAGCAGTGGCAGAAGCACTAAACCAAAAAGATTCTAGGGGTAACTAGCGAAGAAAAAGAAACAAGCTCAACACTAGCCATTTGACTAATCCTCACCAGCTTTGTCGAGTCAAACTGAGAGTACTTGCACAAGAGAAGCGCAATAAGAACTAGTCACCATGACTATAACAAAACTGATTTTCAGCCTCTACCTTTATGAGAAAAACGCCCCCAAGAACGAGGGACCCGAGAGCGTGTGCAATGGTGTTCAGCAGACCTCCTAGAATCCTCAGAGGCAAAGAAAAAGCCCTAAATCCAACCTTCAGGAGAGTTGGCAAAATCGAGGACTAGCCGGGGATTNTATGAGAAAAACGCCCCCAAGAACGAGGGACCCGAGAGCGTGTGCAATGGTGTTCAGCAGACCTCCTAGAATCCTTAGAGGCAAAGAAAAAGCCCTAAATCCAACCTTCTGGAGAGTTGGCAAAATCGAGGACTAGCGGGGGATCGAAGTGGCGCCTCCATCTGAAGCAACTGAAGCAAAGGAGCTTGTCCTTATCAAGTTTATAAAAATAGAGGAACTTGGCAACAGTGGGGAATTCACTGTTGCCCTATAGACGCCAAAGAATAAAAAAATTGATCATAGCACCCCATCTTTTAGGAGAGAGGTGAGAGGGGTACAACCCAAAGAAAGCAAGAATCTACCTAATGGAAGGATGGATGGGCAGCAGNGAACTTGGCAACAGTGGGGAATTCACTGTTGCCCTATAGACGCCAAAGAATAAAAAATTGATCATAGCACCCCATCTTTCAGGAGAGAGGTGAGAGGGGTACAACCCAAAGAAAGCAAGAATCCACCTAATGGAAGGATGGATGGGCAGCAGACGAAGTCTCATCTCGAAAGAACCTTCAAAGAAGCAAATTTCTTGTTGCGGGAGAAAATTGCAAGACTTATCAAGGGTTAAGACTCGAAGGAGTAAGTCAGCAGGTAGAAGATATTGCCTCTTGATTTTTTCTAATTTTGTGGTGGTAACCATAGAAGGAACCAAGAAGTATGTCATNCCTTCAAAGAAGCAAATTTCTTGTTGCGGGAGAAAATTGCAAGACTTATCAAGGGTTGAGACTCGAAGGAGTAAGTCAGCAGGTAGAAGATACTGCCTCTTGATTTTTTCTAATTTTGTGGTGGTAACCATAGAAGGAACCAAGAAGTATGTCACTTCATGTCGAACGTGGCTTGAGCCCATTGTTTGAATAAGGAAGTAAGAGAGGAAGCCATGGAAATCAGAAGAGAGATAGAGAACTCAGAAAAAGAAACTCAGGAAGAGTGAGGAACGTGATCCCAAGATTTGCGGGCAAGAAGAAATTCCAAGATTTGTAGATAACAAGGAAGTTTCAAGTTTTAGAGATACATTAGGAGATCCCAAGTTTAAAGAAAGCAAGAAACGCACGAAGACGAAGAGACGGTCTTTTAAACTTCTAAAATTATGATGGTGGAAACGTTTTAAAAAAGTAGGTGGACATATGTAACGATAGGATAATTGGTGCTCCATGCCAAAGTGGCAGCTTAGCTCTATAAACTCAACTCAGTTTCGGAAGAACTCAAAATACAAGTGTGAACTCTTCAACCTAGCCTAAGTAGAGCTCCACGACTCATAGGGACGAGTTCTTCAGTTCACTGAAAAATGAGCTTTTTAGGACAAACCCTTTGAACAACCAGATCTTTCTAGCTTACACCTCGTCTCAATCTAAGGGTAACCTCATACTTCAAGAAGAACTAAGCAAAAAAAATAATGTGCAAGAAATATTTAGGAAATGGGCCGAATGGAAGAATATAAAAAAGTAGAAAAGGCAAAGTGCAAGAAATATTTACATTTCTCAAAAGAAGCAGAGTACAAGGTATATAAAAAAAACACACACACACACACACAACAAATAGAAGTTCCTTAAAAAATCCTAAGTCTCTGTAGGAGAAGTAGAAGAAGCGCCTGACAGCTCAACGACAGTTAGAGAAGCTCCAAAAGGTTCAGGAGCAGTTAAAGGGATAGGGACCTCAGGAAGAACAGGAGTAGGAGCCTTAACTCCATCTGGTGGGAAAGTCAAACAAGGAGCCTGAGCCGTGAGGTGGGTAGGGTCATCGCCAGAAATAGGAACACCAGCAGAGGCATCAGCCTAAACGACGGGCAGTTCAGCGATTCCTGTGGTAAAAGTTAGAGTAAGGTTAAGAGTTGTAGAGATAGCTGGAGTAGAAGAAACTACATGGGCAAGGACTTCNACGGGCAGTTCAGCAATTCCTGTGGTAAAAGTTAGAGTAAGGTTAAGAGTTGTAGAGATAGCTGGAGTAGAAGAAACTACATGGGCAAGGACTTCGGCAGAAGAGGTAGGCACCTCAGCACCCCCAAGAGCAAGCTCAGATGCAAAGGGAGCTAAAGCCTCAGCCTCTTTCTCAACACTTGGCATCTCATCCTCCTTATTTGAGGGGGGATTAAAATCAAAGTCCAAGTCTGGATATGCCTGCTTAGCTTGATCCTGGAAAACAAGGTATTTAGTGGCCCACTTGGTGGTAACATCATCTTTCAGCTTGACAACCAGAGCATCCTTCTATTTAATAACAGCTCTCTCCACCTCAATTTCTCTTCGAAGAGAGTCATTTACTTCAGCCAAAACGTCGTATTCTCTCTTCATGGCCATATAAGAATCCAAAGCCTCGAAGGCCGCCTTGTGAGCTTTAACCCAGTCATCAATTTTCAGCTTGAGCTCCTCTTTGGTCTTCTTTGCCTCATCCTTGTTTTCTCTTTCTTGGCCTCCAAACCCTTAATAACAGAAGATTGCCTCTCCACCTGCGCTGGTAGGTCCTAAACCTGAGCTTTAAGGTCATCATTGGCAAAAGTCAGCCNTAATTAGACCTAGAAACTACGAGATGCAAACGGAAGAGGGAAAAGTCCTACCTTTATTCTTGGAACGCAGAACATTTTAAATTATTTTTTCAGTAAACTTTTGTAAGAAGGCTATCTTCAATAAAATAACAAGTTTCAACTCAGCCCAGCTAGACTCCAGTAGCGTAAAATTAACGATGAGCTTTTCAGCTCATAAAACAAACGATGAGCTCTTCGGCTCATAACTAGACGATGAGCTCTTTAGCTTATAAATAAACGATAATCTCTTTAGCTCATAAATAAACGATGAGCCCTTTAAGCTTATAAGTAAACAATGAGCTCTTCAACATATAATTAAACAATGAGCTCTTTAGCTCATAACCCAACGATGAGCCCATCAGCTCATAAACTCGTAAACATGGCAACCAACATGGTAAAATTGCAAGGAAATAAGCAAGATAGGAAAAAGAGATTCATATTCAATAAATCTGAGGGAATACAAAAAAAAAATCCCTCCATGCCTCCTCTTCAGCTCAGATATCTCATCTTCCAAACGAGCATTCACAGCCTACAAATGACCATTCTCTTCCTTCAGCTCGTCACGTTCTTTCTCCACCTTTGTGAGTAACTCCGAAAGCTTCATCTCAGCAGTAGAAACTAAATACCATCCAGGGGAGAACCAGATGACTGAGATAAGGACCCATTCCTCCTACGTTTCCTTGAAGATGTGGCAACGTCCTCATCCTTGTCTGGGTCAGTAGAAGAAGAATTAGGGGAGAGAGGGAATGAGCAAATTCCAGAGCAGTGGCAGAAGCACTAAACCAAAAAGATTCTAGGGGTAACTAGCGAAGAAAAAGAAACAAGCTCAACACTAGCCATTTGACTAATCCTCACCAGCTTTGTCGAGTCAAACTGAGAGTACTTGCACAAGAGAAGCGCAATAAGAACTAGTCACCATGACTATAACAAAACTGATTTTCAGCCTCTACCTTTATGAGAAAAACGCCCCCAAGAACGAGGGACCCGAGAGCGTGTGCAATGGTGTTCAGCAGACCTCCTAGAATCCTCAGAGGCAAAGAAAAAGCCCTAAATCCAACCTTCAGGAGAGTTGGCAAAATCGAGGACTAGCCGGGGATTGAAGTGGCGCCTCCATCTGAAGCAACTGAAGCAAAGGAGCTTGTCCTTATCAAGTTTATAAAAATAGAGGAACTTGGCAACAGTGGGGAATTCACTGTTGCCCTATAGACGCCAAAGAATAAAAAAATTGATCATAGCACCCCATCTTTTAGGAGAGAGGTGAGAGGGGTACAACCCAAAGAAAGCAAGAATCTACCTAATGGAAGGATGGATGGGCAGCAGACGAAGTCTCATCTCGAAAGAACCTTCAAAGAAGCAAATTTCTTGTTGCGGGAGAAAATTGCAAGACTTATCAAGGGTTAAGACTCGAAGGAGTAAGTCAGCAGGTAGAAGATATTGCCTCTTGATTTTTTCTAATTTTGTGGTGGTAACCATAGAAGGAACCAAGAAGTATGTCATTTCATGTCGAACGTGGCTTGAGCCCATTGTTTGAATAAGGAAGTAAGAGAGGAAGCCATGGAAATCAGAAGAGAGATAGAGAACTCAGAAAAAGAAACTCAGGAAGAGTGAGGAACGTGATCCCAAGATTTGCGGGCAAGAAGAAATTCCAAGATTTGTAGATAACAAGGAAGTTTCAAGTTTTAGAGATACATTAGGAGATCCCAAGTTTAAAGAAAGCAAGAAACGCACGAAGACGAAGAGACGGTCTTTTAAACTTCTAAAATTATGATGGTGGAAACGTTTTAAAAAAGTAGGTGGACATATGTAACGATAGGATAATTGGTGCTCCATGCCAAAGTGGCAGCTTAGCTCTGTAAACTCAACTCAGTTTCGGAAGAACTCAAAATACAAGTGTGAACTCTTCAACCTAGCCTAAGTAGGGCTCCACGGCTCATAGGGACGAGTTCTTCAGTTCACTGAAAAATGAGCTTTTTAGGACAAACCCTTTGAACAACCAGATCTTTCTAGCTTACACCTTGTCTCAATCTAAGGGTAACCTCATACTTCAAGAAGAACTAAGCAAAAAAAACAATGTGCAAGAAATATTTAGGAAATGGGCCGAATGGAAGAATACAAAAAAGTAGAAAAAGCAAAGTGCAAGAAATATTTATATTTCTCAAAAGAAGCAGAGTACAAGGTATATAAAAAAAACACACACACACACACACAACAAATAGAAGTTCCTTAAAAAATCCTAAGTCTCTGTAGGAGAAGTAGAAGAAGCGCCTGACAGCTCAACGACAGTTAGAGAAGCTCCAAAAGGTTCAGGAGCAGTTAAAGGGATAGGGACCTCAGGAAGAACAGGAGTAGGAGCCTTAACTCCATCTGGTGGGAAAGTCAAACAAGGAGCCTGAGCCGTGAGGTGGGTAGGGTCATCGCCAGAAATAGGAACACCAGCAGAGGCATCAGCATAAATGACGGGCAGTTCAGCAATTCCTGTGGTAAAAGTTAGAGTAAGGTTAAGAGTTGTAGAGATAGCTGGAGTAGAAGAAACTACATGGGCAAGGACTTCGGCAGAAGAGGTAGGCACCTCAGCACCCCCAAGAGCAAGCTCAGATGCAAAGGGAGCTAAAGCCTCAGCCTCTTTCTCAACACTTGGCATCTCATCCTCCTTATTTGAGGGGGGATTAAAATCAAAGTCCAAGTCTGGATATGCCTGCTTAGCTTGATCCTGGAAAACAAGGTATTTAGTGGCCCACTTGGTGGTAACATCATCTTTCAGCTTGACAACCAGAGCATCCTTCTATTTAATAACAGCTCTCTCCACCTCAATTTCTCTTCGAAGAGAGTCATTTACTTCAGCCAAAACGTCGTATTCTCTCTTCATGGCCATATAAGAATCCAAAGCCTCGAAGGCCGCCTTGTGAGCTTTAACCCAGTCATCAATTTTCAGCTTGAGCTCCTCTTTGGTCTTCTTTGCCTCATCCTTGTTTTCTCTTTCTTGGCCTCCAAACCCTTAATAACAGAAGATTGCCTCTCCACCTGCGCTGGTAGGTCCTAAACCTGAGCTTTAAGGTCATCATTGGCAAAAGTCAGCCCGACAGCCTTGAGCTCAAAGGCCTTCGACGCCTTGGCTGAGCTCTCCAAAACTCTGATCCGACTTACCAAAGCACTTACGTGAATGCACAACTAGGAACAGACACAACCAAAGGCTAAAGTTAACATAAAGTGACGACACAAGACAGAAATAAAACTTGAAAAGATTAGAAACTTACCGAAGTAACTCCGTATATGGTCGTGGTGACGGAAGTTTCAAGGGGCATAGTGGCAGCCCTTTGAATATCAGATTCAGGGATGATGGAGGCAATGGCATCCGTAACACGTTTTACGTTAACAATAAGGGAGTCCTCGTCTTTCTCAACCTTGGAGCCCCTCAGAAGTAGCCGATGAGACTTCTTAGTCGACCTAGAGGAGGTAGACCCAAGCAGAATGCAGGTGATCTTCTCTAAGGCTCCCTCGACCTCTATCGAGGAAGGAGAGGTTGGAATTGTGCTCTGTTTAGGATCCCCTCCAGAAGGAGGCACAGTCCCTCGAGGAAGTGAGGTCAGTACGATCTTCGGTGAGCTCGGCGGCAAAATAAGAGCCACTTGGGATGAAAGGGGAGAAGTAGGAGGCACCTCTGACCTCGACACCTTGGCTGGGGGCAAAACCACTTCCCGATCTGACCTCAACATTGCGTCTACCGTTGCTCCTAGTTTTCTTTAACAGATCAACCTTTGCCTTCAAAGCCTTCGAATCTGGACCCATTGAGCTAGAACCTGGAAGCCAAACAAACAGATCAAAGAAAAGAAAAAAAAGAGAGAAAGGAAAGATGTAGAATAAAAGTTTTTAAGGGTAGAATGAGAGAGTTACCTACAACCTCCTCTGCATCCATAACAGAAAGGGGGACAACGGTCTCAACCTTCACCTCTAGAGGACTAAACCCAAGCTCGGTAAGCACTTTGGGCTTGATGAGCTCGGAATACTTCTCTGGATTGCAATCCTTCAAGCCCAGCAAAATTAGCTTATTCTCAGCACTAAGCTCGGGTCGAATACCTAAAAAGTGAAATAAAATAAGCAGAATAAGGTCAACAGAATAAAGTGTCAAGGCTGATCCAAGCTTACTCAGGCAAGGCTTACCTAGGTTATTAGGGGCAGACCAGACCCGAGGCACTGGGAGGGTGTCAGCTACATCTCCGGGATTGTATTCCCATTCTCTGNAAGGCTTACCCAGGTTATTAGGGGCAGACTAGGCCCGAGGCACTGGGAGGGTGTCAGCTACATCTCCGGGATTGTATTCCCATTCTCTGTCCCATACAAAGAAGAAGAGTTTCTTCCAACTCTTATGGGAGTTAGGGAGGTTAGTAATGATGGCTCGGTTTTTACTCATTTGGAAATGTACAGGAAGCCGNTGTCCCATACAAAGAAGAAGAGTTTCTTCCAACTCTTATGGGAGTTAGGGAGGTTAGTAATGATGGCTCGGGTTTTTACTCATTTGGAAACGTACAGGAAGCCGTCAGAAGGATTGTACTTGACATTGAAGAACTTCATAAGCAAAGGCATGGTAGGAAGTCTAAGTTCGTGCTTCTTGAAAAAAACATGAAGACCCACCAGAATACCCCAAAAATTGGAGGAGAGTTGAGTGGGACAAATGTTGAAATGTTAAAGGATGCTCTTAAGAAAGTGGTGGACCGAAAAATGAAAGTCGTTTTCGAAAGCGGCCACAAAGAAGTAGAATTTCTTAGGGATCTGNGTTGAAATGTTAAAGGATGCTCTTAAGAAAGTGGTGGACCGAAAAATGAAAGTCGTTTTCGAAAGCGGCCACAAAGAAGTAGAATTTCTTAGGGATCTGATAGTCATATCGAACATCAACGTTTGGGCACCAGTATTGCATATCTCGAGGAAAGTCGAAACGAGCAGATAAAACCCTCGTATAAAGGGGTGTGACCTCGCTAAAATCCATGAGGTCTGAAGCTCTGGGGCAACCCTTGTACCTTTAGCGCTGCCAGAAATTCCAACGCTACTCATTTTGGCTTTACCTTCCTGAATTTCTTGGGCACAGGGGAAGATGACGAGGGGAGCTCCTCAGCTTCTTTTGTAGCATCGACATAATCAACACCAGAAAAATTATCTATCTCCTTACCCATGTCTCCTAAATCGATGTCTTCTTCCTGAGCAGACTTATCGCCTATGGCAAAAGAGACCGATGAAGCAATAGCTTTGGAATAGCCAGACATGATAAGATTAGAAAAAAGGAGGTAAAAGGAGGAATAAGGAAAGAGGACACTAGCAAAACAATCCTTGAGAGTTGAGGGGGCAAGACAACAGTGACCAATGAGGAAGACTCTAGCAATGGAGCAAGGATCCAGAAAGAGGGGAAGAGAGGACAAAGAGTAGCCTCGATTCCTAAAGTAGCAAAAATGAAAGGTCCAAAAATGCAGCAACCACCTCGGATTTGAGGGGTCCAGAACGATGAAATGAATAAGAGCCAAGTATACCTAACCAAGAGCGTGCAATAAACCAAAGCCCAAAGTGAAATCGAAGAGCAAGCCTCGTAGAATCTTCGAATCAAATTGAGGGAAGTAGTTTTTCAGTGAAACCTTAAGATCACCAGTAGATTGAGGATACCGAATTCGTAAGAAAAAAGAGAGCAAAGCCTGAGAGAAGTCGAAAGGAGAAGTAAAACAGTTTCTCTTCCTGTTGGAGCATTTAAAGTTTAGTGTACGTGGGTCTTCGAAAAATGGGATGTGTGCGAGAAACATGGAAGGAATGACTGCACGTTCGTCAAAACTGTCAGAATGAAGTCCCATCACACACGAATGGAGGTTGACCAATGGAGACCTTAACTCAACCTAGCCTCATCTCAGCCCCTGCTCAAGTTTACTTTGACCGAGGACTCTCCTAAGTTTACAGAGCTGAGTTGCCACTTTGGCATGGAGCACTGATTATCCTATCGTTACATGTGGCCACCTACTTTCTTAAAACGTTTCCACCATCATAATTTTGGAAGTTTAAAAGACCGCCTCTTCGTCTTCGTGTGTTCCTTACTTTCTTTAACTTGGGATCTCCTAATGTGTCTCTAAAACTTGGGACTTTTTTGTTATCTACAAATCTTGGAATTTCTTCTTGCCTGCAAATCTTAGGATCACATTTCTCGCTCTTCCTGAGTTTCTTTTTCTCTGTGTTCTTTGTCTCTCTTCTGATTTCCATGGCTTCCTCTCTTACTTCCTTGTTCAAATAACGGGCTCAAGCCACGTTCGACATGAAGTGGCATTCTAAGTTCTTGGTTCCTTCTGTGGTTACCACTACAAAATTAGAAGAAATCAAGAGGCGATATCTTCTACCTGTTGACTTACTCCTTCGAGTCTCAACCTTTGATGAGCCTTACAATTTTCTCCCTTAACAAGAAATTTGCTTCTTTGAAGGTTCTTTTGAGATGGGACTTCGTTTGCCCATTCATCCTTCCATTGGGTGGATTCTTGCTTCTTTGAGTTGTGCCCCTGTCGTCTCTCTCTTGAAGGGTCGGGTGCTATGATCAGCTTTTTTATTCTTTGGTGTCTACAGGGGCAGCAGTGAATTCTCTACTGTTGCCGAGTTCCTCTATTTTTATGAACTTGATGAGGACAAGCTCCCCTGCTTTAGATGGGGGCACCACTTCGATCTCCCGCTGGTCCTTGATGTTCCTAACGTAGTTTGCTCAACCATGTTTAAACACACCATCACTTTTAATGGCTATATCATTAGAAATTTTGAAGTTGATGTGTGATGATTTGCAAAGATGGTTCCAAAGGATTTGTTGAACATAATCAGCGCATGCAAGAAGGATTCAATAGGGTTCGAAAAATCCTTCAAGAAGTAAATTGAAATGCCAAGCTACATCACAATGAAGAAAAATACAATGGTGATAAAAGCAGCAAGCAAAAGGATGTTTAGCATTGCAACTGGAAAAGGCAAAAGGCCATCAGTGAAGGAGTCATCAGGCAACATGATGGTTTTAGTGATGGGTAGAATGGACAAACCAAAAACAACTTTGCAAAAGAACAATGGGAGGATAACTGCATATATTCCCTAGTGCAAAAAGACTTTGCTATTTTGAAGAAGGAAAAGATAAAGATCTATGTGGGATCAATAAACAGATGGTACATGAGCNATAACGGGCTCAAGCCACGTTCGACATGAAGTGGCATTCTAAGTTCTTGGTTCCTTCTGTGGTTACCACTACAAAATTAGAAGAAATCAAGAGGCGATATCTTCTACCTGTTGACTTACTCCTTCGAGTCTCAACCTTTGATGAGCCTTACAATTTTCTCCCTTAACAAGAAATTTGCTTCTTTGAAGGTTCTTTTGAGATGGGACTTCGTTTGCCCATCCATCCTTCCATTGGGTGGATTCTTGCTTCTTTGAGTTGTGCCCCTGTCGTCTCTCTCTTGAAGGGTCGGGTGCTATGATCAGCTTTTTTATTCTTTGGTGTCTACAGGGGCAGCAGTGAATTCTCTACTGTTGCCGAGTTCCTCTATTTTTATGAACTTGATGAGGACAAGCTCCCCTGCTTTAGATGGGGGCACCACTTCGATCTCCCGCTGGTCCTTGATGTTCCTAACGTAGTTTGCTCAACCATGTTTAAACACACCATCACTTTTAATGGCTATATCATTAGAAATTTTGAAGTTGATGTGTGATGATTTGCAAAGATGGTTCCAAAGGATTTGTTGAACATAATCAGCGCATGCAAGAAGGATTCAATAGGGTTCAAAAAATCCTTCAAGAAGTAAATTGAAATGCCAAGCTACATCACAATGAAGAAAAATACAATGGTGATAAAAGCAGCAAGCAAAAGGATGTTTAGCATTGCAACTGGAAAAGGCAAAAGGCCATCAGTGAAGGAGTCATCAGGCAACATGATGGTTTTAGTGATGGGTAGAATGGACAAACCAAAAACAACTTTGCAAAAGAACAATGGGAGGATAACTGCATATATTCCCTAGTGCAAAAAGACTTTGCTATTTTGAAGAAGGAAAAGATAAAGATCTATGTGGGATCAATAAACAGATGGTACATGAGCACAATGCAACAAGAGAAATAATGCCTTCTAGTGGGACACAATCTTACACTTTCACAGTAGCAATAGGACAGTCAACTAAGGTGCATCAAATGCCTGTCATGCAACAGACCATTGATCAAGTGACTGAAAGTGTTCATCATGTTAATAGTTACGAGATATGGAAGTAACTGGCCACCTTCCTTTTTACATAACAAATAAAAACTTTGGGGTATGGTGTGTTACATGTGTAATTTTTATGTATTTATGTTGATAATATTAGTTAGTTAATAGGAAGTTAATTAGTAAGTGGGTTAGTGGTGTGAGGTTAATGGGTAGTTTTTCAGGTATTTAATTTAGATTATGGTGTCATGGGTTAAATTAGTTATTAAAGTCTTAACTTTCTTTGAGAAGGTTTTGGAGATTGTGTTCTTCTTGAATTGAATCATAGGAGGTTTCTGCCCTTGAGCGGGTGTCTTTCCCATATTCTATTTTTATTTTGTTTTCTAAATCCCTAAAAATTGTGCACGTAACAATTTCTTAATTGTTCCAGTTTTTTTTTTCCCAATTTTGTTGAGATTTTATTTGAAAAGAAGTTGTTTAAGCCAAAGGATGAGGGTAGCAACTCCAGAGCCGCATTGATACTCACAGTGCCTCGATTGATGGGAACCAAATTGGGATGACCCTTTTTGTGTTTAGAAGTTCATTTTTGTATGAGTTTCAGGGAATAATAATTTGGAGCATATAATTGGAACTGGTTTGAGTTTTTAGTTTAATTTTGGACAACTTTCTCAATTATTCTTTGAAGATCTCGGTTCTATCCTACCAAAAGCGGGGTTAGTTTTTGAATTGGATGCAAAGAGAAGCTATCTTTTATTGAACTTTCATGTTATAAAGATGACTGAATTCGGCTTTCTTGTCTAATTATTATTATTTTTACTTCTGCAAGTTCATTTCTTTGATGATTAGATAATTTTCCTTTTATTCTTTGCCGTCTGCAATTATAGAAACTTGCTAGGGAATCACTATTATAAATTTGTATTCTTTTTCACTGGTACTTTTGGTAAGAATTTTCTTTTCTTAAAGAAGGGGGGGGGGGAGAGAGAGAGAGTTTTATGAATATTTCCTTGAAAAATTTATTAGTTTGTTTTTCTCTTTGTTTTATAGGTCATTGCATTGAATGGAGAACTTTGTCTTATAGAGAAGCTAACTAAGAGTGTTAAATGATACTATTGCACTCAACTAAACTTAAAATTGTTAAAAGCATCTATGATACCGAAACAATTTATTTTCAATTTCATCTTCCTCTTTTCAGGACGGCCATGACTTTTTTTTTTTTTCCCAATATGTGAACCATTATCTTAAAATGGACTCAAGTCAACATGTTGTGCAACTAAATCACTCATAAGAATAGGTTGTAGGTCTTATTGGGTTGGATTGAACCCTCTTACTTGACTCTCAGCCTTTCAACATTCATAATAACTGTCCTATAACTGAGTAAAAACCAATTTACTGCTAACAAAAAGAATTTGAGTTTTCTGGCTTCAATAGAACTTCCTATCAGAATAGTGTAGAACTTATTTGCTAAACAAGGACATTTTTGCCTAAGAAAAATAACATCAGTTGACTCGTTGTGGGGTTAATTGTATTGTAGGCATGTGTTAGTGATTGGGATTTGGGAGTTACTACATGATAGGACAAGGGACCATATATAAACTAATGCTAATAATGTGGCTCCATTATTCTGTTATTATAATTCATATAATTGTTATCTTTTATCAATTCTCTAAATGGCTAATTTCTTATATTTGCAAAAACAATGAACAAAGATAACTGATGTGACTATAGTTGTCAAATTATGTATCGAAAGGTGTATTATTTTTTAAAAATAGTGTAGTGTATTGTATTGTGTATCGTAAGATACGCACAATTTTAATTTTAAAATAATAATTAATAAAATATATGTATATACATTTGTAAAAAAGTTTTAGACTCATAATAACATAACATTTTATTAATATTCCACAAATTATTCAAATTCCCAATATAGTTCAGTAATATCAAAATGCAAAGAGCACTAATTCAAATTTTTAACATCAACTGCTTGAACAACTTAAATATTAATTAGGAATTTTGATTTTAATTGAACAACATTAACCGCAGACTTTATATATTTATTTTAAACTATAACCACTGAAAATGACGTTGTTTCACTAATTAGTAATTTAAAAATAAGTCCTAAAGTAAAATGATGTTATTTCAATCCCAAAAATTTTTTAAAAAAATCGTCACTTATCGTACGTATAGGACGTATCGTATTGTATCGTACGGTGCAAAAACGATATAGAAATATAATACGTATTGTTTGTCAGGTGTATCATGATGTATCGTATATTATACGATACTAATAACTATGGATGTGACTATGAGACGAGTTCACAAAGGTTAGCTTAAAGGCGAAAAAATTGAAAACAGGCTGTAGAGCTTACCCATTCCCTTGAACTAGAGATGTGGTGGATAACTACGTGAAACACTTTATTTGTTTGTTCTGTCTTTGTGATGGGGATCGTGTAGAAATTGGATAGATATTTTAGATTAATTATGAGAGTAATTTAATATTTATCTTTTAAGTATTTTCTTTTATCTTTTAAGGGTTTAGTTGTCATTTTGATTATTTATTTATTTTAGGATTTGTGATCTCCTTATATATATAGGATTTGTAAACTCCTTATATATATAGGGGATACATATTTTTTGTGAGACTAGACTTTTAATTATTATTGATTATTGATATGGAAGCCTTCTTCCTTAAATTCTCTCTTTGTTCTCACCTTATTTTTCTTCTTTTCTCATCCTATTCTTCTTCCCTTCTCATCTCTAGTTCTTATTTATTACGATCTACATTAATTTAGTATCAGAGCTATTACGATCTACACCAATTTGGTATCAGAGCTAATACGATCTACATCAATTTGGTATCAGAGCCCAATTTCGATTCGGACAAATCACAAAAATTTCAGCAATACTGTTCATCAGGAAAAAAAAAACTATTCGTTGAAATCACTGTTCATTCGCACGGTACATGCATTGTTTTGTGTGCATTGTTCATCGTAACAAAAATCTTATTGTCCAGTTAAAAAAAAAAAATCAGTCCAAAAAAAAAAAAGAACTATCTCCAGTAGATTCAAAAAATTGCAGCAAGATCCCAGCTGTTCCAGAAATTATAAAAACACCCCAGAAAGTTTCAAAAGTTGCAGAAGCACCACTATAAATTTCAAAAATTACAGAATCTTCTCCTAAAAGGTTGAAAATTATAGAAACATCACTCCAGAAGTTGCAGAAACATCCCCAACAGATCCATAAAATTATAGAGTCATCCCAAAATTTTTTTTAGAATTTTCTCTTGATTATGATATGCATACTCCTATAGAATTTGAGACTAATATTTTTATTCATTGAAAAATTAAAGAATTTGCAGAGGATTCAAAACATATTTTCTTCTATTTAAACTTTCTTGACATTGTCAATTGCATTCTTGAATTTATTCTTATATCATTCTTATCTTTTAAGAGTCACTCATGAGTTCTTCTAATGCATGTGTTTCAAGAGTCTCTCGTTGAGGTTATCATCGTCACAAGTCCATGTATGTCTACAAGGATTCAACACTTATGACCAAGTCAATTAAAAATCTTTCTACATTTTGTGGTACTTCGGATCCCAATCAATTCTTGGATTGGTTAGCTAATTTAGAAGAATATTTTGATTGGCATGACATGTCGGATTCTCATTGCATCCGTTTTGCTAAATTGATGCTGGAGGCTTCCGCTAAGAAGTATTGACAAATAATTTAAAGAAGCCTAGACCCCTTAGAAGAATCACCTATCACTTGGGTTAAAATGAGATATAAATTGAAAGAGAAGTATTTGCCTACTTCCTACATGGATCAAGTTGATGACCAATGGTTTAATCTTAAACAACATTCTTCTAGTGTCTCTGATTACTTTGTCCAGTTTGATTATTTGTTGTACTTGTGTGACATTATTGAAGAACCTTAGATAATTGATCAATTTATTTTTGGGTTGAGACAAAAAATTAGTAGGGAGGTCAAACAATACACTTTTAAGACGTTAGTTGCAACCTATCAATATAATCTAAAGGTTAAGAGATTTCATAAGAAATCTAATTATAGCTTGATGGATTCTCAATCACAGTCTGCTAATAGGATATCTTCTAATTTTAATTCCACCACATATGAGTATCATGATTACTTGAATGATGTTCATGTTATTTCTGCATGTTTTCCTAATTCCAGGGTGACCATGGATTTGGATGACACACTCTCACATATAAAAAAAGATGTTACTCATGTCGACTACCAATCCCCTTGTCTAGTTTCATCAGATTAGAGCCCACCTTTTTTATACCAACAAAAGTCAATACTTGAAAAAAATGAGTTTGAACCTTTGTTAGAGTCAAATGTTGAGTCACCACTTGTAATGAAATTTGTTAAAAAGTCTGTTAAGTCCACACTTATGAAAGATGTCAAGCACATTGAGTTACCAATTTTAGAATCTTTTGCTGATTGTTTTGTGTCTCCTATTTCAAGCCTATCTAACTTTGTTCCCAAGTCTTTCCCTTCTGAAATAGTTGACTTTATTCTTACTATTAAAATTTCACTTGAGTTGAAACTTAATTATTTTTAGTACTAATGCGTCATTGTTACTCCTTGTCATCGATATCTTGTCCCATTGAATATTTTTTGTTGAAACCTAATGAGAATTTTTTTTCTATTCTTGAGTTTGGATATAATGTTTATTTGCTTAATTTTTCATTGAATGATAGTATTAATCCATATTTTCATTTGGAGGACATGCTACTTAATCGAGGTACTCTAGTGCCTCATATTTTATTAGCAGGTGTTCATATAGATGGAGATTCTTGAATTTATCCTGATTAATGGAAAGAAGTTGATGGTTCTTTCAGTCTAGATGAGACATTATGCCTTTTTCATCTTGTTCTCTTAGGGTATTTCTCCTTTGAAGACTCTCCGGAGGAGAGTTTTTTTCAACTAGAGGAGAATGATGGGGATCATGTAGGAATTGGATAGATGTAAGGGTCAAAAAATTATTGATACCTCTCACAAGGAACTTGATGTGATCTTGTTGGTTAGAAATGTCTCTGAACTTGATCTTCCAATCTTCTCTCGGTAAAATGAACAAATTGCTCAAGATTGAAGTGCTTCGATCGAAGGCAATCCGATGCTTAAGTCAGTAATGATTTTGAAACTATTGCTGGAAGAAAAAGAGAGTTCTGCGTACCTTTCACCTTGGTTTTTTCTGCTTTTTATAGATGGTTATCCCATTAGAGTTTCTGTGATTTTTGATTTAAGGTGGCACACTTTTCTTCAATTCAGCGATTCAGTTTGGGAAGTTGTTGATATTTCTTCAACAATTCCTCCTGACATTTGCAATTTTGTTGATTCGTTCATTCAAAATGCCTAAGTTAAAGGCTTATCTTTATCTTTCTATCTTCTGTTTCAAATAGCTCGGTCATAATGAGAGCTGAGCACTTTTGATGTTTGCCGAACATATTGATATGATCGGTTTAATGAAAACCAAGCTCTTTTATTACTTTGCCGAACACATTGGTCAGTTCGGCTAAACCCATTTGACTGAGTAGTTAAAGTCCTCGTCACATGCTTTGTCTTATCAACCTCACGTGGGCTCATTTAATGCCACAACACGTGTAATAATGGGAGCCATGTGTAATAATGGGAGCTAGCCCCTTAATTTGTCCCTAGAAAATGGCTGACAGACACAGTTCCTTTGTCAGTCATTTTATGCCTTTTCATCATCATTGCCCTTGTGACATTCCCTTTAGTTTTGGCAGTACGTCTTGGACATTTAAATATTACCTTTTAAAATTCCTCCTCTTTAGAAATGATTTCTATTTGTATTTCCTTTACCTTGCCTTCTCGATTTCAGATTTATCTCTTTCTTCGTATCTATATCACTTTTCTTCTTTTTGAGTTCATTTTCCTCAATGACCCTCTCACACCCTCTGAAATTCCTGCTTTTAAAACTAAATACAACATTCCAGACGACGTTGAGGTGAAGGTCGTTAGAAAAGATGAGTCTCTGGTTGGGACAAGAGAGAGGATTCCAATTTATACTCGAGCGATTATTGAAGGTGGTGTGCGCTTCTCACTTGATCCATTACTCCTTTGGGTGCTGTCAGTCATGAAGCTGTGCGCCATTCAGTGCTGCCCCAATTTTTTCAGAATAATGATGGGCGTGGCAGCTTTCAACAAGCTTCTGAATTTGAGCTTAGGATTGTGGGAAATCTTATAGTGCTACATCATCAAGCCTGCTGGTGATAATTACTACCTTACTTTAAGGAAGAAGAAACGATATCTGATAACCAGTCTTCTAGATTCGAAGAAGGGTCATGAGAACGATGTGGTCTTCGTTTCAGATAACTGGGAGTATGCTGCTGATGCTGCTCCTTTCTATCGCTATCCTTACGAAGAAGGTGCTCTAGGTATTCGAGTTTTTTACTTTTCTATTTTTTTTTTAATTCCTGCCTTCTGTGTGAAGGAGAAATTGTCAAGGGTAGAGTTCCTGAGTCCTCTGTGAAGATGGACGAGCTTAAAAGAGTTTGAAATTTCAATGAGTCTCTATTTTGCCGAGCTGTCCACACATTGCTCGGATACACTCCATCCTATACTTCCTTCATTGTCGTGCCAAACAGACCCAACACCACTTTGGTCGCAGACCGAGAGGCAATCCAGTTTGCTTGGGAACAGACTCCCCGAGCTAAGAAAAAGTCTTCCTTTGCAGCCACCGGACGCAGGACGGTGAAAAAATTTCTAGATTTTTTATCAACTTTCGAACCTACTCCTTCATCCGAAACGACTCCAACTACTCCAGTGATTTAGATTTCTGTTCTTGAGGAACCCACTACTGAGGAGCCAGTTGAAACTTTTCTTCCAAATGATGCTAATTTGCCCACCAATGGGCAAGCAGATATAATTCAGACCGTTGAAACTTCTATTCTGGTTGAGCTAGTTCGTCTGATACTGTTCATTCATCCATTCATCAAGATGACTCAATTTTTGAGCTTGCCGAGGACCCCGTACCAAAAAGGCGAAGGACTATTGAGGTCGAGGCAAGGCTTTCTCCCAAATCAGTCACTCCTCCTTTCCAACCTGTCCTAAGGGCAAAAAGGAAGGAGATCACTGCAAAGGATTTTGCAATCAAAGACTTTAATGTAGTAGTGGGGATTGCTAGGGGTTAATTTTGCTTCGGGACCTAGTAATGAACGAGGCTCTTACGGATGACGAAGTGTCTTGTAAAGCCATCCAATATATAGTCCTGGTAAGACTTATTCTTTTAAGCTTTCCTTCTTTTCTTTAAGATTTTTCTTCAAAATTTTTCTAAGTCTACCCCTTTTTTTTTAACCCAAGGTCTGCAAAAAGTACATGAGGTCGGGACTAGGATAGCCAGAAAGGACAAGGCTATGAAAGATGCTATCTACACCCGAGCTTCAGCTTTGGCCAAGATGGAATCGATGGACAAAGAATACTCCAAGCTTTGTGAGGAAGTTTCAACTCTTCAGGCTCAAAATCTTAGTTTGACAGAGGAGAATAAGAAGCTTTCTTCAGAAGTTGAAAAATTAAAGGAGTTCGAACATGAGGCCATTGTGGAGATTTCTCAATCACAGTTGGACTATTCTGGCCTTCTGGAAGAGTTTGATCTATTCAAAACTGATGCAAAGGTGAGAGAAGATTCTGCATATGATGAGGGGATTGAGAAGGCAAAAAATGATCTCGCCTTATAGATCCCTCAACTCCGAGATGCTTTCTTCATCAAGGGATGACACACTGCTCTGGTTGCTGCTGGGGTCCCTTTTTCTTCTGAACTGTTTTCCAAGTATTCCCTTCCCAGTTCTTCTCAACCTCCAGCTTCTTAAAATACTTGGGACATTTTTTGTAACTTTTTGATGTATGTATAGTCTGATCTTGTGTACCTCTTTGAAATTTGAATGAAGATCTCTTTTTGTCATTCATGTTCCTGTAGTTATAGTTTAAATAAAAATATCATTTTTCAATTTGCTCGACTAATCTTTAAAAAGGTCGATTCCAGAATAGGAACCTTAGTATACTTAAAAAAATTTTAACTCTTGGAGTTATGGCCCTTCCTTGGCCCTTCTTCAAAGAGCTCGGTTCCTTAATAGGAATTTGAGTATATTTAGAAAAATTTTTACTCTTGAAGTTGTGGCCTTTGCTCGACCCGTCTTTGAAGAGCTCGGTTCCTCAATAGAAACCTGAATATACTTAGAAAATTTTTTTACTCTTGAAGATATGGCCCTTGTTCGGCCTGTCTTCGAAGAGCTCGGTTCCTCAATAGGAACCTGAATATATTTAGAAAAATTATAACTCTTGAAGTTATGACCCTTGCTCGGCTCGTCTTCGAAGAGCTCGGTTCCTCAATAAAAACCTGAATATACTTAGAAAAATTTTAACTCTCAAAGTTATGGCCCTTGCTCGGCCTTCTTCATAGAACTCGGTTTCTCAGTAGAGTTACTCATAGTCCCCTTTGGGCATCTTAGAGAGTTTTTACCTTGCACCAACCCCCCAATCTAGTTGGACTCAAATTCATCCCTTATCAGCTTACATCGTCATGTCTAGCTGAGGGTCTGGATTTGATCGGGTGGCTGCGCCTGTTTTAAGTCTGAAACTTCTATCAGGATTTGTTGCCTCCATGCCTTGGCAGTAGGATGTATTTAAAAAGAAAAGCAAGAATAGGCTGGTCTCCAAAAAGGTCTTTTATTAATAACCTATGCTTATATCAAAACATTTCGCTCTACACTCATTCATTCGTAAGGGGCATCCTTAAGTTTTCGAAGGTACTTCAGAGTTCTATCCAAAAAGGTGCTTTTTAGAAGTAAAACTGTCTTAGATTAGCAGAGTTTCAGGGGTGTGGTACCGCTTTACCGTCCAAGGTCTCGAGCTCATAATAACCACTGCCTCCTACTCGGGACACTTTGTGTCGACCCTCCCAGTTTGCTCCAAGTTTCCCATGGGTTGGGTTCTTAGCTGATCCTAGTACTTGACTAAGAACCAAATCTCCTAGTTTGAAAGATCTAGGATTGACGTTTCTGTTGTAAGCTCGGGACATTTGATGCCGATAAGAAGCCATCTTTATAGTTGCTTGTTCTCTTTTCTCTTCTGCCAGATCAAGATCTAGGGTGACAACAACATCGTCATTATTGCTTTCAACTAGCTCGGTCCTCTGGGTTAGAAAATTGATTTCTAACAGAATTACTGCTTCCATTCCATAAACTAAGGCGAAGGGGGTTTCTTCGGTTGAGCGTCGAGGTGTGGTTCGGTACGTCCGCAGAACACTTGGTAACTCCTCCACCCATCTTCCCTTGGCGTCTTCTAATCTTTTCTTGATTCTGTCTAAGATTGTGTTGTTGGAAATCTCTGCTTGTCCGTTACTCTGAGGATAAGCTGGGGTTGAGTAGTGATTCTTAATTCCAAAATGCTGACAGAATGTTTTGAAGGGATTATTATCGAATTATGTGCCATTATTAGAAATAAGCGTACGTGGGATTCTAAATCTGGTGACGATGTACTTCCAGACGAATTTCCTTGTATTAGTATTTCTGATGTTTGCTAGTGGCTCAGCCTCCACCCATTTAGTGAAATAATCAGTTGCAACAAGAAGGTATTTCTTATTGCCAAGGGCCCGTAGTAAAGGACCCACAATGTCTAACCCCTATTGCTCGAATGGCCACGAGCTCGCCAATGAAAGCAGCTCCTGAGATGGTTTTCTTGGTATCGGTGAAAATGTTTTGACACTTTTCACACCACCTAACAAACTATTGAGCATCTTTCTGCATGTATGGCCACCGAAAACCATAAGAGATTGCTTGGTGTGCCAGAGCGCTTCCACCTGGATGTGCTCCGCAACTTCCTTCATGAATTTCAGCTAGAAAGTCAGGTATTGTTTTCGGGGGTACACACTTCAAGTACGGGCCTCTAAATGAACACCGGTATAGCTCGTCTTTCGGAGATAACCAAAATATGACTGCTTTTAGACTTATCTTATGAGCTTCCTTCTTGTCCTCGGGCAAGTCACCATTCTTCAGGAAGCCAATTATGGGGTCCATCTAGCTCGGTTCAGTTTCGTTATGTAACACTTCATTAAAATTGATCGGTAAAATGCTAGGCTTGGGCTGGAATTCAGTGGTTAGATTTCTTTTAGTTTCCTGGTCAAGTGTTGAGGCTAGTGAAGCCAAAGCATTAGCATGCGAATTCTTTGCTCTTCCAACCTGCTAGATCGAGTATTCTGGTATTTTGCTTAGTTTCTTTTTTACAACAGCATGATACGTCATCATTCTTTCATTCTTTATCGCATACTCCCCTATTATCTGATTTACCACCAGTTGTGAATCAGAGAATATCTAAAGTTTCATTGCCCCTAGTTTGGTTGCTAGGCTTACTCTAGCTATCAAAGCTTTATACTCAGTTTCGTTGTTTGAGGCTTAGAAGCCGAGCCTAATGGCTGTCTCCAACAGACAATCATTTGGACTCACTAGGGTGAGGCCAATGCCGACACCTTTTTGATTTGAAGATCCATCAACAGATAGGGTCCAACCGCCGTCGTGCCCAGCTTTCTGATTGACATCAACTTGTTCGTTCTGCGTAGAGCTATGTTTAGATTGAAATTCTGCGATGAAGTCTGCCACTACCTGACCCTTGATTGCCTTTCTCGGTTCAAACACAACATCGAATTCTCCGAGCTCGACTGCCCATTTTGCAACGCGTCCGAATAGGTCGACTATTTGAAATAGTGATCTTAATGGTTGGTCAGTAAGAACTGTGATTTGGTGGGCCTGGAAGTAATGTTTGAGTTTCCTAGTCGAGCTTATTAGTGCCAGAGCGAGCTTTTTCAATGGAGTATACCTCGACTCGGCATCTAAGAGCATCTTGCTCACGTAATAAACGGGTTTCAGCCTTTCACAATCAATCCTCATCAACGCCTCACTCCCAGTATATTCCGATATAGCTAGGTAGAGAAAAAGCCTCTCCTCGGGCAATGGGGTTGAGCGGATCGGTGGTGAGGTTAAGTATGTCCTAAGTTTTACAAATGCTTCCTGCATTCCCGACTCCAGAGTGCCCCTTTCTTTCCTTTGATTGATTGGAAGAAAGGTCTGCATTTATCAGACGCTCGGGATATAAACCTCCCGAGTGTAGCTGCTATTCCAGTCAACCTTTGTACCTCTTTTATGGTCCGAGGTGATTTCAGTTCAGCAATTGCCTTTACTTGATCGGGGTTCACCTCAATTCCGCTGTGGGTAACCAAGAAACCAAGGAATTTTCTCGATCCGACGCCAAATGCGCACTTTGAAGCGTTTAATTTCATCTTGTATCTTCGCAGAACATCGAATGTTCTTTTCAAGTCGGAACAGTGACTGGTGGCCCTTTGACTCTTCATCACCATATCGTTGATATAGACCTCAATAGTACTGTCTATCACGTGTGAAAACATTTTAGTTATCAACCTTTGATATGTCGCACCAGCATTCTTCAATGTGAAGGGCATTACCCTGTAACAGTATGTCCCCTCTTGCGTTATAAAGGTAGTCTTGATCTTCTTCGGCAAGGGAGATCTGGTGGTACCTCTTGTAGGCATCCAAGAGGCTCATTTGCTCATGCCCGACAGTTGCATCGACCAACTGATCTATCTTTGGTAATGGAAAGCTGTCTTTAGGGCAGACTTTGTTGAGATCGGTGAAATCAACACAGACTCTCCATTTCCTGTTTTTTTTCTTTACTACCATTGTGTTTGACAGCTAGGTCGGATACTGTACTTCCCTAATTGTTTGTGATTCTAGCAACCGAGCTACTTCCTCCTTGACTACATCCTAATGCTATGGGGCCGACCTCCTGAGCTTTTGCTTGATTGGCTTGAAGCTAGGGTTGACGTTTAACCGATGATATGCCACTTTGGATGGTACACTGGGCATATCACTCGTGCTCCTGGCGAAAATATTGGCATATTCTCGCAGTAAGGTTACAGGCTCTTTTTTCTGCTTGGGAGTAAGAGCCGTTCCCAATAGAAAGTATTTTTTTGGATCTCCATCCTTGTCTAAAGGTACTTTAGTTAAGTCTTCTATTGTTCGGTCTGTCACTTCCTTTTCTGTGCCTAAAGGTACTTTAGGGATTTTCATGACAGCTTGTTCGGCAGAATCAACCTAGTTGTCAGGTATTGATTGCTATTTCGCCTCCTCGACTATTGGACTCCTCTCTTGAACCTCTATTCCGTCTTTAGTTTTGACCGAAGCTAGTAAACACGTTCTAAAACTAAGCTGGTCTCCTCGGATGTTTACTATTCCTTCAGATGAAGGGAATCTCAGCATCTGGTGGTACGTTGATGGTACCGCTTTCATGTCATATAACCAGAACTAGCCCATTATCGCATTATAAGCCACAAGACTGGATCCACTACCAGGAATTCGGTCATGATGCAAACTGGTCCAATCTTTACAGGCAGTGTGATCTTTCCCCTAGGAAGAACTGTTTTTCCGCTAAAACCAATCAGTGGAGTATTTGAAGGCTTCAGATTCGTCAGCTTGAGGCCGAGCTTCTTGAAAAGATCTATTTACATTATTTCTGAGGAACTCCCTGGATCGATCAGAACTCGCCTCACATCGTAGTTGGTGATTTGAGAGTGACTACTAATGTGTCGTTGTGTGGTTGATGAACCCCAACTAGATCCTGCTTGGTGAAGCAAATAGCCTCGGCTGATTCCTCCATCTTAATTCTTTTGTTCCTAACCTCCGGGGTTAATCGCAATTGGTAGATTCTCCTTTCCTTGGCAGCTTTCTAAATGTTCGCCCTCGCAACGTTGTTCGTCGACATATGCGGATTCGTCGCAACGTGTATTATATCTATCACCCCAACTGGGGTGTTCTGATCTCCCTTCGATTTGGTTCTCCCTCCATCGATTCTTGCCCCACCTTCGATGAACTCGGCGAGATGACCAACCTGGACCAGTTCCTCTGAGTGTTGCTTCAGAGATCGACAATTCTCGATTATATAAACCACATCCGGATGATATGAACATCTGTAGTTTGGGTTCCTTTTCGAAGGATCCCCTGTTAACTTATTGGGCTACTTAAAAAATGGCTTCGCTGTGATCTGATTCAATATCTTGTAAATTGGTTCTTTGAATAGCGTGTTTACCCTAAGAAAAGGGGACTTTTTGGGGTAACCTTCCTTCTCATTCTTCCTTCCGTCCTCTTTGCTCGGCTCGGTCTGCTTGTCACGACTGAACTGCCTCCTGCCTTGATGCTCTTTAATCACATCTCTATTTAAGTCGTTGTTGACTTTGGCATACTTTGCGATTCTTGCCATCAATTCTTCCAGATCTGTGACTGGCCTCCTGGTGAGTGATTNCCAAGAAAAGGGGACTTTTGGGGGTAACCTTCTTTCTCATTCTTCCTTCCGTCCTCTTTGCTCGGCTCGGTCTGCTTGTCACGACTGAACTGCCTCCTGCCTTGATGCTCTTTAATCACATCTCTATTTAAGTCGTTGTTGACTTTGGCATACTTTGCGATTCTTGCCATCAATTCTTCCAGATCTGTGACTGGCCTCCTGGTGAGTGATTGACACAGAGGGTTCTCCTTTGGCAACCCAATTTTGAAAGACACGATTGCAATTTCGGGATTGCATCCTTCAACCTCATTCATCGTCTCCCAATAACGATGAACATACTCTCACAAAGTTTCATTATTTTTCTTCTTCAAAGTCAGCAGAACCCCAACATCCTTAGGCTGTTTACTACTTGTAATGAATCGAGCCGTAAACTGTTTGGCCAATTGTGGCCATTCGTCAATTGAATCCTTTGGCAACCTGTTGAACCACTTCATGGCCGACTCCCCAAGGCTGCTATGGAAAATGGTGCAGATCAAGGGTTTGTTTCTTTGGTGAATGGTCATTAATTGTCTATAATGCCTGATATAGGAGGCCGGGTCAGTCTTTCCATCGTAAAGTTTAAAATTTGGGACGACAAACTTACTCGGGATTCGCCCACTTTCGATCTATGCAATGAAAGGTGATGACTTCAAGCCGTCTTCGTATTCTCCTGTCGCTCTTCTGGCTAGGTCCCTAGCCGACTTTTGTTCTAGTCGTATAAGACAGTTGTTGAGTTCCTCAGTGATGTACTGCTTTCAGGCATCCTCCTCCTAGATCCGAGGTTTCTTCTGCTAGTACTTATCGTCATTAGGATTCTTGGTTTTGACATGCTTTTTTTCGGGACTTTCTCGTTGGCTATCTCTCCCTCGCTTATCTTTCTTGGTCATCTTCTTCAGCTTGGCTTTCAATTCTTCGTTCTCCTTTATTAGGTCCTTTTCCCTTGCATAAGATTCTTGAACAACTTGTCATGAGCATCAAGTTGGTCCTGCAGGGATTGGACCAACTTCGGCAAAGAGTGGTTTTTTCCCTCGGCACGGAGGGATTCACCACGATCTTGTCCACGATGGTTCTGATTCGTGGTTCATTTGTGACTTGCTGAGGATACCTCGTCGTCCTCATGGGACCCAGATGGGCTTTTGTTAATATGCAACCTGACGTTGCTATCAGATGGAAGTGATACAGGATCAATATTTCCCATGGCAAAGCTGCCTATAGGTGATCCGATGGCACTTCTGAGTATTGACATCATAGCCTTTCGTTGTGAATGATGAATATCTTCCCACAGACGATGCCAAAAATGTAAGGGTCAAAAAATAATTGATACCTCTCACAAGGAACTTGATGTAATCTTGTTGGTTAGAAATGTCTCTGAACTTGATTTCCCAATCTTCTCTCTGCAAAACGAACAAACTGCTCAAGATCGAAGTGCTTCGATCGAAGGCACTCCGATGCTCAAGTCAGTAATGGTTGTGAAGCTATTGCTAGAAGAAAAAGAAAGTTCTGCGTACCTTTCACCTTAGTTTCTTTTGCTTTTTATAGATGGTTATCCCATTAGGGTTTTTGTGATTTTTAATTCAAGGTGGCACATCTTCCTTCAATTCAGCGATTCAGTTTGGGAAGTTGCTAATATTTCTCCAACAATTCCTCCAGACATCTACAATTTTGTTGATTCGTTCATTCAAAATGCCTAAGTTAAAGGCTTCTCTTTATCTTTCTATCTTCTGTTTCAAACAGCCCGATCATAATGAGAGCCGAGCACTTTTGATGCTTGCCGAGCACATTGATATGTTCGGTTTAATGAAAACCGAGCTTTTTTATTACTTTGCCGAACACATTGGTCAGTTCGGCTAAACCCATTTGACTGAGTAGCTGAAGTCCTCGTCACGTGCTTTGTCATATCAATCTCAAGTGGGCTCATTTAATGCTAGAACACGTGTAATAATGGGAGCCAACCCCTTTAATAGATATTTTAGATTAATTATGAGAGTAATTTAATATTTATCTTTTAAGTATTTTCTTTTAATTTTTAAGGATTTAGTTGTCATTTTAATTATTTATTTATTTTAGGATTTGTAAACTCCTTATATATATAGGGGATACATATTTGTTGTGAGACTAGACTTTTGATTATTATTGATTATTGATATTGAATCCTTTTTCTTCAAATTCTCTCTTTGTTCTCATCTCCTTCTTCTTTTCTTATCCCTTTCTTCCCTTTTCATCTCTAGTTCTTCCTTAGTACGATCTACGTCAATTTGGTATCAAAGTTATTACGATATACATCAATTTGTCTTTCTATGTACCAAGCAGGTATGTTTTAGTTCAGTTTATATATATTGTCATCTGCTTTGTGTGTATGATGTTATTCTGTGATGACTGTTGAGTATTTTTTGTTTCTGCGAAACATCAAGTTTCAAATTCATTCCAATAATATATTGCTCCTCTCTTTTCTCTACCAGGCCACAAGCTATACTCACCCGTGTAATATTACAGAGACTGCATTGAAGTTGGAAGGTCTTGTTGGAGATCTCGAAGATGTGGTTTTGTCTGCTATGAATCGCCATGGTGGGGACATCTTCTCAGCAGCTCCTTCAAACTCGTCAATTTCAGCTGTAACTACTTTATTCATCTGTTTTTTCCCTTCTGTTTCTGGTTATATTTCTCCATTGGTATTTTAGATGGATACTANTGTCATCTGTAACTACTTTATTCATCTGTTTTTTCCCTTCTGTTTCTAGTTATATTTCTCCATTGGTATTTTAGATGGATACTAGAATTTTATGATGATTGGTGNTTTCAGCTGTAACTACTTTATTCATCTGTTTTTTCCCTTCTGTTTCTGGTTATATTTCTCCATTGGTATTTTAGATGGATACTAGAATTTTATGATGATTGGTGGGAGCCCAAGCTGGAAACTAATGCATTCCTGTTGTTCAGAACCATGGATCAAGACAAGAAAAGGTGTTTGGTGCTATAACAACCATGAGTGGTATTGAGAACTTATTAGTCAGCGTTGCTAAACTCCATCCTCAATGGTGTCATCTAATGAAGTCTGTTGATACTAGACTAGATAAAACTTTGGCTGTTTTCCGGCTACAAGTTCTTGCAGATCACCGAGCTCTTCTTGCATCTCTGGGATGGCCACCAAAAGTTTTGACATCAAAAACAGAGAATGGAACAACCTTATACCTTCCAAATCCACTTGTTCTAATGAAAGTAGATCAAATAAAGAGTTATTCGGACAGCATTCTACTACTTTGTGCTTTGCAACATTTGCAGGCACGAAGGGAAGAGCGGCAATGTAGTAATTCAGAGAACAAGGGAAATTTAAGGCTCTGGGCCATAGATGAATTAGTATCACTCATTGCATGTCGGACAGAATACCACTTTTCAAAGTGGGCTGAACATCCTGCGTTAATTTTTGCTCTGGTCTTTAAAATTACGCGGGACTTTGTTAAAGGAGTGGAGGATGTTTTGCAGCCTCTGATTGACAGAGCAAGATTGGTGAGCTATAGCGCTAAAGAAGCTTGGGTGCATGCAATGGTCCAAATGCTTTCTGGTTTTTTAGCAAAAAATGTCTTTCCTTTTCTTGCTAAAAAATATAAGGAAAAGAAAATGCGATCAGAGGTTATATCTTCATGGGTTCATTTAATTGACCTTATTGTTGCATTTGATAGACAGATGCAATCACTTGTAAATACAGAAACTTCTCTCCTTTTTGGGGGGTCTGAAGGACTTGGAGGTCTCTCAAGAGGCATATCACCGTTGTCTATATTTTGTGATANTGTAAATACAGAAACTTCTCTCCTTTTTGGGGGGTTTGAAGGACTTGGAGGTCTCTCAAGAGGCATATCACCGTTGTCTATATTTTGTGATAGGCCTGATTGGTTAAACATTTGGGCCAAGATAGAGCTGAAGGACGCTTGGACGAAACTGAAAGCAGAACTAAAAGATGCAAGAGTATGGTTAGTCGATGATAACAGTAGAAATGTAGAATATGGAGAAACCCAGGAATATCTTCCCTATTCAGGGGAAGACCATAAAGCGCCCTTAATTGCAGAGTACGCCCTTAGAATTGCCCAGGAAATGAGTGAACGAGGTCAAACTATACCTTCCATTTTAGCACGAAGCCAATTTATAAGATCAACTTCAGCCAGATTCGTCTGGTACTTTTTGAACGTCTTGGTTTTTCAGTGCAAGATAACTGAATTCAGTGCTGGGAGCCCTACTGATGACTTCTTAACACGACTCTGCACATCAATCAATGCTGCTAGATATTGTGAATATAAACTGCTACAATGGAGTGATGATGTGAGCTTTTTGGAGATGAGAATTGCTGAGGCTACTTTAAACATCCATGTAGATGATGCACAAGTTAAATGGTCCTTCTTTGGGGACGAAATAAAGAGGTTAATTGAACTAGAGACAACTTGGTTGATGGAGTTAGTTGCTGATCTTCTTCGCCAATTCGAAACCGTTTCAAGGGATTACATTGAAAGTAAGGGACGCTTTGAACAAAAGCGAGAAGACTTTGGGCCAACAAGAGGGTTAGAAGCCACAGATTTTAGTGCATCTGTTGATTTTGTTGAAGCACTGGATGCTCTTAGAAGTCAGCTTCAAGTTATGAGGATGAGTCTAAATTTAAAGGACTTCTTGGATTTGTGGAGAAGTGTTGCAGATGGACTTGACCATTTTATTTTTTGCAGCATACTTATCAGTGATAGTAGATTCTCTGATGATGGCACCAATCAGTTTGTTGCTGATATGGAGGCACTGTACCTCATTTTTCAACCTTTTTGTTATCGACCTGAAGCATTTTTTCCTTGTTTAAGTGATTCACTTAAGCTGCTAAATATGGATGAGGAAGATGGAAAGTATTTGTTGGCAGTTTTATGCACTGAGAACAGAGTAAAATATTTGCGATCTTGTGGAATTTCACACATATCTTGTGATCAAGCTGGGAAGATTTTAAGCAATAAGAAGCCTGGAGTTTGAACAAAGGTAAAAAGAGGGACTCCTAATTTTTATGAAATCCAACTTCTTCTTGTTTCTCTCTAAAATTGATATCTTATCTTTGGCTCTACAGAAGGAAGAAGNCAAAGGTAAAAAGAGGGACTCCTAATTTTTATGAAATCCAACTTCTTGTTTCTCTCTAAAATTGATATCTTATCTTTGGCTCTACAGAAGGAAGAAGCTTTTGATGCAAAGTAACAAGTGCACTCATAGGAATAGAATTGTCATATGAAATTGAGACAAAGTTTGAAAAGGATTGTTAGGTACTGCTTTTGGCTTAGTTCTGTTACACGATTCATTGGAGATAGAGAAATTTATTCCACTTGATCCCTTCTGGCATATGACCTGACCGATTTCGCTATGAACTAATCTGTTGTCCTAAGAGTCTAGGCTACTCATCTTTAGTACAAAAAAAAAAAAAAAGAAAATAACAAAATGTAAGATAGTTTACATTGCCCTGACATATTGTGAACTCTGACATCATAATACTTCCTGCAGGCCTTTTGGAGCTTAGCTACAATACAAATGACCAGCATCCTTATGGTAACTTTTCTTGGTTCTGTATTTCTCTCTTTTTGATGTTTCTAGGTTCAAACCAATCATTGAGAAATCATCTTACATACAACATGGTACATGGCACAAAATAAATATTCTGTAGTAGAAGTCACAATATTGTCTCACTTGAAACCAATGGTTGCAGTTCCAAAAAAAAAAAAAAATCAATGGTTGAATTGGTTAAAGAAAAATTCTAAGTGCGACTCCCATTGTTGAAGAACTTGGATTGTCAATGGGGCCCCACAAGATATATAAATCAGGTTGCAGAGTTGGCTGATTTACTTGATACATGAGGACAGAAATAAAGGATCTAAGGCTTGGGCAAAAAGAAAAAATCTAAAGTAATTGTGAAAATATTTTCCTGCTTCTCGAGTGTTAGACAATGCTTTTTTATTTCCAACTCTCGCTATTCTCATGTAGGAATTGACCAGTGTAAAGTTCACCAAAAAATGATAAGTGTCTTATCTGTTTAACAACTATTCATTTCTAAACTTCTTGCTACTCCTGGCCCTTCTTTTCACCGAGGGGGAGGGGGACCATTACCTTAAAAATGATTTATCCCCTTTGCTATGCTTCTGGGCAACCTTTAGGGGTTATATCATTTTCAAGCCCCATCTTATGTATAGCTGAATGTAATGATTCTTCCATTAATCTCATGGCACCATAAGCCCTAAGTTGTTCCTATTAGTGGAGTATTTCCCTTTTTATTTGTTAGCCCTTTTTCGGATGTGGAGGGGATTTTGGTAATTTTAGATTTTGTTCTATCTTGTAGCAAGTTCTTTGGCACTTCATGGTGCAACTACTATTTTTTTTATTAATCATTTTTTCGTGCTACTGTCATTCATCTTCTGTAGGATGATGAACTCATGGCCCAGTTTTGGAATTTGTGAGAGCTAAGTAATGTATGACACTTCTTAAAAATGGGGTTTTCAGTTGGTCTCTTCTGGAGGAAGCCAAAAAGCACATAAAAAGTCTTCTGATAGTTTGGGAGGTACAGGAACGGTTGCAAATGAATTTGGCGAATACCTCCAAAGGGTTTTAAATGGGTTTGACAGTGTTTTCTTAATATGCAGAATGTAACTCAAAAGATTTTCATCTCTTAAGGTTTTATTTTTGAATATTTTGACACTTTATTTGTTGGTATTGGGGAACTTTGTTCTTGTAATTTCAGTTATCTGGTGAAGTTTGTTGAAACATTCTCGCTTGAGGTGCATCTGTCTTGAGGATGAGTTGTATAATCAAATGTATTATGTTTTTTTTTCATCAACGTTAGTTAATTTTCACTTCCTGAATAACCTATGTGAAATAAGTGCTATTAGGGCTTTCCCAGATTTTTTTCCGTGCAATAATTATAATTCACACTGACAACAGATATGCTTCAAACTTTACATGGAAGGCTGCTACTTGCTGGGATNTTCATCAACGTTAGTTAATTTTCACTTCCTGAATAACCTATGTGAAATAAGTGCTATGAGGGCTTTCCCAGATTTTTTTCCGTGCAATAATTATAATTCACACTGACAACAGATATGCTTCAAACTTTACATGGAAGGCTGCTACTTGCTGAGATCCTTCGTATATAAAAGATGAAATTATATAATGGCAAGTATTAGTGTGAAGCCGTGAAGTTCGGCCCGGCTCTCTGATTCTCTTTAACCAATATCCAAATTTGTTGAAATTTTCATCTATTCCCATCTGCTAGTGTGCTTTATAATCCATCAACTTTCGCATGGNGAGATCCTTCGTATATAAAAGATGAAATTATATAATGGCAAGTATTAGTGTGAAGCCGTGAAGTTCGGCCTGGCTCTCTGATTCTCTTTAATCAATATCCAAATTTGTTGAAATTTTCATCTATTCCCATCTGCTAGTGTGCTTTATAATCCATCAACTTTCGCATGGCATATTTTACATGAGAATTACTTGTTTGATGCTGTCTTCTGCAGGCGTGAATGTTTGAAGTGGTAAATTTCAATTCTTAAATAGATGAGTATTTGGCAAGCGATCTGGCTACAGGATCTGTTGGATAGGGGTTCAGTGTGGCTGCTTGGCAGCAATTCGTTCTGGCCCACCACCATTCCGTTTATGAAAGGTCCCCTCGTTGCATTTGCAGCCAGAGTAATTCCTTTCACATTAAGGTTGTTCTACTACCTGCGTGGACAAAACTGGGGTACGGCTGAGTTTTAATCTTTCACAAAGGCTCGGTTTCCGGAAGTATTGACAGTATTTATTTCTTTCAGACTGGAGATTGGATTATTTTGACTGACTACGTGCTCTATCTTGTTTAGAACTGATGATATTGGCACATAGGATTTTCGTTGTTATCAAAAGATGTTGCTATGTTTGCTGCTCCTACGTTCCCGTTTTTTTTTTTTTTTAAATTGGACTTCCCAGAAAAAGAGAGACAATTAATTTCGTGCGCTAAAGAGCTGTTTGATTACAATCACAAAGCAAAATAGACATTGAATATTATCGTGGAGTAGACATTAAACTTGCTTGGGAGGTGGATTCACAGTCTCAAAGCAGTTCTTTCAGGCGAGTGTGCAACTGCATTTTATACATGTGGACATTAGGCAAATCTAATGTTGAGTTGCTGCATAGTTTTTAATGTCGCTGATGACAGCTTTAGCCTTCCCCGGGGTCAGCCTCAGTGGAACTAAGTGTTATCCTAATTTGATATTGACAATTTATATGCAAGTATACACGATCAACAAGTAATAANATAGCTTTAGCTTTCCCCGGGGTCAGCCTCAGTGGAACTAAGTGTTATCCCAATTTGATATTGACAATTTATGTGCAAGTATACACGATCAACAAGTAATAAAGTGATAAGTAAAGTATTATTCCCACGGAGAATTATTGCTAATAATATTTAAATAATAATTTTGTATCAATTTAATTTTATTTAAACAAATGGAATTAAATTATGGAATTACTAATTTAAAATTAGATCTAAACTTAATAATTAAGGGTTGAATTTACCGGATAAAAGAAGTTAAGATTACAATTTTTCTTAATGTTTNAACTGAAAACTTAAAGTTATTTATCAAACCTCTTCCGATAGTTAGATAAAATTATCTCTCCCAATTAAATTACTATATTCCTATGTAAAATAATTTGGAATAAATTCATTAAGCTCAAACTCTCATAAAAGTTACACACGGTATATAGGTATATTCCTATTCTATAGACAAACCCAGTAATTCAATCCTAAGAAGAATTAACCAGACGTATGTCATCATATTCAGATCCAAACTTAGAATTCATCTTCCAATTTCATCTAGGTTATCAAATTAATTATTGACCACACAATCATATATTAAGCACAAAATATGATAACCAACTCATATATTATCAATAGAACTGGAAATGAGAGTAGATCAATTTAACTCCATATCAGGTTCTGTTGCAATCATAATAAAAATTTAGTTCATAATGTAATTGAAAAACATCATTCTTAAATTAAACAACATCTTAGAAAATTAAGAAGTAAAAGTAAGAGAAAAGAATGAAAACTTAGTTGCAATCTTCAATCACTCTCTAACTTTCAAGTCCAATCTTCTTCGTGTCGCTTCCCTCGATTCTTGTCTTCAATTTTCTTTTAATCCTTGGTCTTTTCTTTCATGTTAGCAGCCTCCAAAATCAGTATATATCAGTCTCAACTCAAATCCTAGCATATATACATCATTAGGGTTCAATTTCGGGTCAAAAATAAGTCAAAATTCGCGTCCAGAGCCAACATAAGCACCTAGGTGCTTGCTTTGTGTTGCATGGACAAAATGTGGGCACAAAGGCACTGACTTTGCGCTGTCCCTTTTTTAGCCTAAAGCTTCCCTTGTTGCTTAGCTTTAAAAAAATCAAACACTTAGGCTTCAATTGACCTTGTTTCCTTCCAAATGATGATTCCTACCAAACAACATCAAAACACACAAAATAAATAAAAAGAAACATAAAATAATTAAAAATTTGCAATTTCATCAAGTCGAAAGTACTCAATTCGTAGGTATAAAACCCACTCATCAAATACCCCCAAACTTAAATCTTTGCTTGTCCTCAAGCAAAATACTAAGAACAAAAATTATAAAAGTTAACCCTAACAACCAACTACTCAAACAATGGATCAATATGAATCTGAAAAATGGCCCAAAAAGGTACTACAAATAATAATTCACAGGAAACTTCAAAATAGTGCAAAGTCTATCAATTTAATATACTCCTTAATTTTACCTCCGTTCTTGACCTTTTCAATACATGTACATATTCGAACTATCCAACTATTTATCACCCAAATACATTTACTTAATCAAACGCTCCATATGAGATACCAATATCAACTTTATGAACTTACGTTTCACATCAACCTCTGTTTATTAAGGTAAACATATAACTAGAAAGATACAAAGATTATTTTTTTTTTTTCGTTTGGTGAGTGTATTTTATGCTTCATCTCACCTCCTATTGAGCAAGTGTGTTTTACGCTCCATCTTGCCTTTTCTTGAACGAGTGCGTTTTACGCTCCATCTTGCCTTTTCTTGAACGAGTGCGTTTTACGCTCCATCTTGTCTTTTCTTGAACGAGTGCGTTTTACGCTCCATCTCGTTCTCAACATGTGTTTATAAGTGAGTGCGTTTTACGCTCCATCTCTACTCACCACATGCCCCCTTTCTTGTTTCTTGTTTTCATATTTTTTTTTCTCTACCTCATGAAGGATCAAATTAAAATAATTTTTAAAAACTTTTTTTTATACACTAACCCATCATAACCAATATTTTTTTTTATACACTAATCCATCATAACCAATATTTTTCCCAAACTTATATGAATACCTCAATTCGCTTTGAATGATGCTTAAACAAGTTCTCTAAAGTTTCAATGATATCTCCCACAAGCATTTTTAACCACATAAATTCTTTAAATAATAACTAACCNATGTAAGTGCCACTGTCTCAAAATTGCCTAGTTTTCTCTTCTTTGACAAAATTTTCTNATTTTTAACCACATAAATTCTTTAAATAATAACTAACCAACAGATGGATATGTGCTCATGCATGAAAAGATCACTAACAGTATAAAACCAACTAGTATGTCAAACTACAGACTCAACATGTTCATCAATTTTTCTTAAATTGACAATTAATTCCATTCATCATTGACCATGATCAAATTCAATCAACCCATTGCTCAAGTCGTACTAAAACTTGTTATTTAAGTGCAAAACATGTTGTCTAAATGCATACCTAATAATGTAAATGCAAACAAGAAAATACCCCCANTGCTTACCTCTGACTTGATCTGAAATGTGTACACCCAAGTACAAATGGTCAAGTTGTAGTAATAATCCGGTCAAGTCCGGAGTCGAATCCACAGGGAACTATGATTGGTGTTTTGAAGTAAGCAATAANATCATTGTCCTCAATGTATAAAGTAGGAAAAATTAGGACAGAGAACTTCCTAGAAACTTCACTAGTCGGCGGTATCGTTGTTAGTGTCTTCGTCGTCCGCTGAGTCGCGAGTGTATTCGAGAAACATAGGTGGACTATTCTTGGCTCCTAGTAAGGCGTTGTGTGTACTCCAACTTTATGTTCAATCCTTGGGACCTGCAAGTAATTGACATACCAATTAAAANGGAACTTGGAAAATTCAAGTGTTTGGAGTGGTGGGGTTTTCTTGAATAGAATAGAAGATTCTTTTCAAGAGTTTTCTAGACAAAATATAAGATTATCAAAATGTAACAGCCACCCTTTAGCTTGAGGATTAGGACATGTAATAGAGTGTCCGTTTTATTATGTTTGTGCTTTATAACTCAATTAACTCCCGTGTCAACAAGAAGTTAATTAGAAGATAAAGATGGACTGTGAGAATTAAGCACATGATTTTGATGCCTTTCTAGAAGTTTACAAGAATTGCTTATGCCGAGACTTAACTCGTCTACAAACAAGCAAGTGTTTCTACAAGGCATNTTGTCACCACTCCAATAGTACTTTAGTCTCTACTCTTTCGCCTCGAAAGTTTTCTTTGAGTTAGCTTTCTCAACTTCAACTGCTCCATGTGGGAACACCTCCTCTTTATATAGCTTGGTGTTCTCAAGAGGATCTGAAATNCTTATGCCGAGACTTAACTCGTCTACAAACAAGCAAGTGTTTCTACAAGGCATTCAACCATGTCATTAATGATCCAGTTTCTGAATAAAGCATAATAATGGTGGGGATTGAAAGGTTGTCATGAAGAGAAAGCTGGGGTGCTTGCATTGAACCAACGGGTCTTTATATGTAGGAGTCATTTGTATCATAGATGGAGCCCTTGGTTATACAAAGTACCTCAACTTTACTAGGCACATTCAATCGTCCAATGAACATGTGTAGTGTAGAGCATTAAAGTATGAAGAAGTTGCACAAACATAACTTTTGGATAATCTTTACATACTCATCCCCTCTTACTAAAGAGTGAATGAGGAACTACTCACTTTTTATGGCCTTGGCAAGGCTAGAAAAGTGAGTGCTACTCATCCCTCTAAGTAGAGAAGCTACTAAGTAAAGCAAACTAAAAAAAAGACTTTTTTTCAATGAAGAATAAGTGAATCACTTTCCACCCTTCACGGCTTTGGTAAAATTCTAGAAAAGTGGAAGAGTTTCATTCTTCTAAGAAAGAAGGATGCTCAAGCAATGGAAGTGAAATACATGAACAATAAAAGTAGAAGAAAGCTAGTTGTTTTTGGAGGGTTTCCACCACAACCAAAAGATGAACTACCTCTCTTGATACTTTGTAAATAAAAGCAAGTACAACTACAAGGGGAGTCTAAGCCTCCATCATGGTTGTCACAACATGAATGTAAAGACTTAGCATAAGTAAATGAAAGACTTCAACTACAAAGGGAGTCTAAGCCTCCATCATGGTTGATATAAATGGAAAATGAAAGCATAAACATGAAATGTTCAAGAACTAGATTGCTAAAACCTTCTTATTTTACAAGAACAAAGATTGTTCCCCCTTTTCTCTACAAGAGGAAGAATGCCTTTTAAGCTCCCAACAAGGGAGTATTTATAGGCAAGGAAGGAGAAGGGGGGTAGGAGATAAGTGAGGATGAGTGAATAGTATTTGTCACCTATGAGAATCAACTGTTCTGCAGGGGGACGTTCGAACATGATTTGGCGTTTGATCGTTAAGTCTGTTTTTTTCTTCAAGGACGTTCGAACGTGGTATAACTCATCCTCACTTGATGTTCGAACGTTCTTGCTTTGTTCCAACCTTTTGTAATTTTTTCCCTTTTGCGCTGGTGTTACATTCAAGTGCGATTTTTGTTGTTCTTGAGCCTTTGTTCACTTTAGGACCTGAAATGTCATTACTTAAACTCCATCAAAGTACAATTAGTCCAAAAAGGCATAGTAAAAATTGTTAACTTTACACACGAGTCAACCTCCAATAGAACATGCAACTAGATCTTCTTCTTTCTTTTCATGTTCCACATTCTTGCTATCTTTTATTTTTCTACCTTCAGTATCATCTCCATGTGATTGTTTTGGAGTTCCACCAACAACCTCTGGTAACTCTTTTTTGCTTCGTAATGTAAAAGGATTGCAGTGCTCCTTATCTTCCCTTTTAGGATTGATCTCTATATCACTAGGTAGAGTGCCTTAAGGTCGACTGTTAATGGCATTAGCGAGCTGACCTATTTGGTTTTTCAAGTTTCGGATTGATACTTCCATATTGTTCATTCTTGTCTCTTTCTGAGCTAAGTACTAGAAAAACAGCTCCTCCAAATTTGACTTCTTTTCCTGCTGTGGTGGAGCTTAATTCTAAAAGCCTGGTGGATATGATTGTCTTGGAGTAAAAGGTTGGGATTGATTATTATTCTAGGAAAAACCCGGATGATTCCTCCAACCAGGGTTATAGTTGTTGGAATTGTTACTATATTGCTGCTTGTGGTGATTACCAATATATTGTACCGACTTTGGATTAATTGCACATTGTTCCCAACACACAATTCACAAACAACTACCACACTATGAATAGGTTGTACCCCTAAAGCATCAATCTTCTTCGTCAACGTAGCAACTTGTGCAGCCAATGCAGTAACCGCATCAACTTTATAAATTCCTGCTACATTTGGCTGCTTGATCCTTGCAGAGGGCCACAGATAATTGTTGGCGGCCATCGTTTCCAATAACTCATATGTTTCAACAAAATTTTTCCCCATCAATGCCCCACCTGCAGCTGCATTGATACTGGTTCGGGTAACACTAAACAACCCATTGTAGAATGTCTGAACTTACAATCACTTAGGAATACCATGGTGAGGGCATTTTTCAGAGTAAGTCCTTAAATTGCTCCCAAGCTTCATATAAAGTCTCAGAATCATGCTGTGTGAATGATGTGATGTCATTCCTCATCCTTGTAGTTTTGGCTGGTGGAAAGAATTTAGCTAAGAATTTTTGAGCTAAATCTATCCACGTTGTAATAGAACCCAGAGGCAATGAGTGCAACCAACTCTTTGCCTTATCACAAAGTGTGAAAGGGAAAAGTCGAAGTCTAATCGTATCTTTAGAAATCCTGTTGTATTTGAATGTGTAGCAAATCTCCAGAAAAACTCACCAAATAATCATTTGGGTCATCGTTAGGCAAACCCCCAAACTGCACTGAATTCTGAACCATTTATATGGTACCCGACTTGATTTCGAAATTGTTTGCTTGAATTGTGGGCCTTTGAATACTCGATTGTATTTCCGTCACAAGTGGCATAACATAATTACATGATTTTTGGTATAACATAGCAAGTGTTAAATACATCTAATTACATACCCATTCCATATAATCACCCTAGGTTGGAAATAAACCTAGTTAGGATGAAAACCCTACCTCTTGAAGCGTATCGTAGGAAGCTTCAAGAATCCCAAACCACGCCTAAAGCCCTTGATTTCTCCAAGCTCATTTTTTTGAAATTCACCAAAATCCGTGATTTTTGGTATGGTTGCGTGACCCTCGACGAGGAGAACAACTTTTGTTCTTGGCTCGTGTTGATTCGAGCGACGGGACGACGTAGATCGTAGGGAGAAGTTTGGAAATCTCTCTTTTTCCCTCTCCAATGTGAAGACCACCTGAAAATGGGGAGAAAATCAGATTTTCTTCCCTATTTATTCCCTTTAAATGCTTGGACCATATTTCGCCACACGTTCTCCTTTTCTGAGTCCGATTTTGATCCGAATCGATTAAATTTCATCCCGATTCAAGTTTAAAATATTTTTATTTTAAATTATTTTCTAATTTTCAAAATTTAAGTCATGGGTTTGTTTTTGAGGTCACCTGACACCCGATTGCCTCGTAAAATGCAAAAAATCCGACTATATTAAAATTTGATGAAAGTTGACAAGGTAATTAGATTTCACGAGATGAATCTAACAGTGAGGTTCATTTTACCATCCAAGATCTAAAAAAATTTGAAATTTTTACCCGTACTGTAGCGGTAAATTATCATTTTTTCATTTTTCATAAAAATTTTAAATTTATCCGGGTTTTACATTACTTAAATATGATGAAAGTAGAATTGAAAGCAATTAAAGGAGAAATGTAAAGAAAAACAAAAAAACAAACAAAAACAAATAAATAAAACGTATTGAGACAAACTTGAATGAAGAACTTTATATTTAAAACAAGCAATTACAATAAAAGAAATAAAATACCAGAAATAAAGAAGAACTTTGTTTGTAAAATAAAACTAAACTAAAAATGGTGAAGAAGAAGAAGTAGCCCTTGCTTGGAGAACATCCAAGGAGGAAGAAGGTCCCTCTCTAGAGCTCCTAAAGGTTGGTATTTATAGGAAAGGAGGAGAGATTGCTGGGAAAATCTCCAAAGATATGGTCAATATAATCCCTTTCCTATCTTGTCTCTTTTTGCTCAAATAAATGTCTTGGAAGATATCTTTGAATATTCAGTCAGTCAATGCCTGGGAAAAAGAGTCCTTGCCAAAATTAGATGTCGACCTACTGGTAGAACATTGCTTTATACAAATAGAACACCTATATGATAAAACTTCTAAGTACTTTGATTTTTGCTACCGGTAGAACTGACTTCTTACTGGTAGAACCTTGTCTTTTTGTCTTCCTACCGGTCGAACAACTACTGATAGTTATTCTCTTTTCTTTAATTGAATTTGCAAGGCCCTTAGCTTCAAAGAAAAATGTTATTCCAAAAATTCTCAAATAGCATGAATGTTCGTGAATATGATTTATGAGTTCCAAATAAAAATATTGATATGACACTCAAGCTTAGCATCTATAATATAAAACACAGCGGGCTTCAACAAGCCGATCGGACAGTCACAATTCATTACATCTGACAGCTGTCAATCTTTTTCCATTTCCCCCCAAACTCATCCCCTATCACTCAAATTATTTTTTAAACCTCTCTTGGTCACCTCATTGTCAGACATGTCGCTTCCCCTCCGTCTCTCTCTTTTTTTTTCTTTTTCAAAATTGGACCTCTCCAAGCCATTCCATTGCTTTATTGTTGTTCCTTTTTTTTTACTCCGTCAGTCCTTGCTCTCTCTCTCTCTCTCTTTCTGTGTGTTACGCCCTAGCGACACCACCACCACCATTACAACCACTTCGTCAGCAACACCATCACCAGCACTGTCGCTACTGCTAACCCTGGTATCCCTCTTATCTCTCTCTATCTCTCTCTCTCTCACACACACACACTAACCCCCCCATCTACCCCCAGCTCTTCTCTACCCTTTCTACGACTGTCTTCTCGGTTTTCTTTCTTTCTTTCTCTCTTCTCGCTGACGGGCTAACGCTTCCTCCTCTCTCCCTCCCTCTCTTCCACCTCCTCTTCTACTTCTGGCGACTAGCGACCCTCCGACTAGCAGCCAGCGACAGACACATATTCAACGACCAGGTATGTCTTCCTCCATCTCTCTCTGTCTCAACTCCCCACCTCTTACCCATCTATCTCACATTCTCCCGGTAACTCGACACAGACACACACACGCCCACCCACCTACCCCGAAAACCCACCCTACCCCACTTTCCCACCTCCTACCCATCTTTCTCATCTTCTCCCTGTAACTTGACACACACACACCCCGAAAAACCCACCCCACCATGGTCCAATCTCCACCCCAAGTCCAATCGCCACCCACCCCCGACCCTCCACCGTAAAACTACCCACCAACCTAAGGCCCACTCCCCAACCCTCCACAGCCACAACCACCCCACTACCACCACCCACCAACCTAAGGCCAGCCACACGGTCCACCCAGCCCCATCTCCTTCATCAAACCCACACCACCACACAATGGCACACCATGTGTTTGTTGAAATTCTTGAGATAGTTGACGGAATTTGGGTTAGGGCTTTCTTTGAAGGTGGAGAGGATTTGGGGTGTATTTTTGTTTTCATTTTCTAAACTTGATTTGTTTGAATTAATAGTTGTTATAATCTCCATCTAGGAACATGAATACAAAAAGTCAGTTTACTTGATTTGGGGAATTTGTCTAGCTCTATTAATCTACTTCATTTTGGTGATGATGTTCCATAATTCTATCTTTTTTTGTTTGATTAATTGACGTTGAATGTATAACCAATCGATCTTTGTTCAGTTTCAATTTGACAAAGAACTAAACTGGTTTCAAATTTTTTGTTCAGTTTATTTCTTTTTGTTTGCTAATTTTTTGTTATGGGTTTGCTTTAGAGCATTCACTTTTGCATATGAAGTTTGACTTCTTTGCTTTATTTCTTCCTTATTCACTTTTCATTCTTTGCTTGGAGTGTTGTGTGAAAAATTGCATACCTAATTAGCAGATTGAAGGAGCATAACTTAAAGACTCTCGAAATTCTGTCCATTGCTGTAATATTTTGCCTAAGTTGCAGGTATTTACTCCCCCTCTTGAACTCTTATAAAATGTTTTGATTAATAATTGTATTGTATGTATAATAGAATTGATTGGTGGGAACTGTTTCTATCTGTCAGTGTTGTGGGAAATTGTGGATAGTAGGTGTTTATTTAATGGATTGTGTGAAAGACTGTGGAGTTTTGTATACTTGTTATAATTAATTGAGTTTTTAGGAGGGAATTATTTTTTCATGGAAGTTTTGAAGGAATGTTGATACATTTAATGGCAATGTTCCCTGATTTTTTAACTGTTGGTGGATTTAGAAGTTGTAATGCATCGCCTATATAATAAGGATGTTCCTTATTTATAGTTTTTCTCACATGGGTCCATGTCATTTTTTTTGACAATCAGCATTTGACAGTGTGTTATGATTTTTAACCTTTAAACCATGTCCACTTGTATTTTGGTGTTTTTTGTTTCGTGAATCAAGATATTCAAGTTGGTAAACCTTTTTTCAATATTTTAATCAGGACAGATAGATAATAAATCATTCACATTGTTTTAGGTCGTGGCTAAACCTTTTTTCCTAACTTGTGGCTTGAGATCATGTTTGCAATCATGAAGGAGATCTTTCTTTTTCTTTGTTTAAGTCACATCTCTTCCCTTCTTTTTCTTGGTTTTGGTAGTTAACTGNTGGCTTGAGATCATGTTTGCAATCATGAAGGAGATTTTTCTTTTTTTTTTTTTGTTGAAGTCACATCTCTTCCCTTCTTTTTCTTGGTTTTGGTAGTTGACTATCAGCTACCCATGTGTGGACCTGTTTTACATATTTATACACTTGGCTTTGGTAGCTTTTGTGGTTCCAACTAATATAGAACTCTTGCTTGCACAAGACTTTCTTTTTCCTTTGCTTTTGCCTTTATGTTACTTGTTTATCATGATATTCAATTCTATGGCATTTCAAGTTCTTTTCGAAGCTTACTTAGTATAGTGATGGTTAGGAATTAGATCTGCTCGGATTTTAAATCTTATGTTGTGGTTGGCCTTGAAGATTAATTCTAGATTGTCCATTGTACAAATAATAATGTGGCGAGATATCTAATGATAGCAAATGGTTAGTGCAAGAAAAAAACTCCATTGACAACATCATGCACTATGAAATCAGTATGTGATTGTGATCAATTGAGATAATCCTATTTGGTTATTAAAGTTTCCAATTATGGTACTCATATCTTCCAATTTCCAATTTTATCATTACATCTAAATCCATCAACTTGCTATTTAGGTGACCAACTCGTGAATCTACCAAATGGGTGAATTTGTTTGGCAAAAAATAATTTCCGTCCTTGACTAAAAATTCTTAACTTTGTTTCCGTCCTTAGATGTAGGTCGAGCAACACCGCTCGGATGAGTGTTACATTTTTATGCACTCTAGTGACTATTTCACACCTATAAATCCAATGCTTTTACATGCATCTTAATTCAACAATGTAGTAAATCTATATTCACTTCTACCACATGTGCTCATGTTGTAACACAAAATTCATGAATCATTCTTAATCCGTTCAATTGTTTTTTTCCCATTTAGGTGTTTGATGAATTTCATGATTGCGGTGCTTCAGTCAAATTAAGCCAATGAAGGTAACAACTTTCATTCAATTTTACTACAAATACCTCTTCTTGGTCTTTTTTATTTATTTTTTGTTCTTGAAGAATTCTTTTTATTAGTTTAACAACTTTGAGTGCAAGTGATTCATTAAGCAATTGTTTTATTGAAAATTGATCTTCAGTAGTCTATTCTATATTTTGTCCCTAGACTACATAGCTTTTTTATTGAATAGAAACATTTGCACCATCATTCCTTGTTGGCCGTTACTTAAATGCACACCTGTACAATTGCACATAAAGAAGTAGGGATCTTTTCTCATTTATGTTGTGGTTTTATTGTCTTTATGTAGAAGTTGATACCCTTTTACATGTTGTTGTTTTGCTTTCCTCATTTGTCCACCTCCGACCTCCGACCTCCCACCCTTCCTCCCAACATGCCTGTAGCTGGATTACCAATAGAGAACATCGTTTATCTTGGTGGACCAAATATTGCCTCAGAGATTTACAACAAAGAATATGATAATGCTCAAATTTGTGCACATAAAACTGTTTTGTGTTTGCATTTTATGCTGTGCATTTTGAGGGTAGACACCAACTCAATTTCAAACTACGATGTGCAATTACAGTTATGTTGTCCCCTTAGGCACAAGTTGTTGGGCATGGATTGTTTGTTTTTCAGTTACGTATACAGGTTGACATTTCCATAGTCTCCTATTTCTAAAGGAAACTCCGCCGAAATTTTGCAAAAAAATAGCGGGTTATTATTATAGATTAGATTGATGTAACTTTCTTTAATTATTTTGCATAAATAATTAAAATTTTGCCTTCTCTTTAGCATTCTAAGATTTGAACGATCATGTGAAATTCCTTATTGTTTTGGTTGTTTTGTTCATCTTTCAGTTCTGTACACAAGTTCATATTTTTAAAAGAAATAATGTCAAAATTTTGAAAAAAATATTGAGTTATAAGTAGATTGATTGATTTATGTGACCCAAAAAATAAAGTGTTATATTGAGTGAACAATTTACAAGCGTATTTAGTGATTTGCAAAATGCCTTCAGTCATGGGTTGTTTGCCGTGGTTTTTCCTTTACGTGTTTGTTGTGTGGACTAAGTTTGGTAAAGTGAATACAATAAACATTGTGTTATTGGTTTATTTTGATTGGAATTGATGGTTGCCAAAGTTTGATGGGCTTGGAATGATGATTTTTTAGGGAATTTTTGTTGTGAATTCTGATTATTGTTATGTCAGATTGTGAATTGTAAATTTGAAAGACTGAGTTTTGTAGACAAGTTGCAAATTTCTTGAAATTCTATTGTTAGAGTAATCTCTATCAACATAAGTAATTGCCCACAAATGTCAAGTTGTCTATATTGATTTCAATTTCTTTAATAAAAGTAATTTAAAATAACTATTTTTTTAAATTAACTGGTTGGTTAACATTACACCGTGCCTCAGGCACAGGTTTCATATTTTCAGAGGATACACTGAAAATACTAACACAAATACTGACACAAACGAAAATGACACGATCTAAAATTGAAACGACTGAAAATGACATGACACAAAAATAACATGATACGACTAATGTCACTTTTGCCAACAAAGAAAACTAGCATGGTGGTCTAGAAGAAGGGACTAAAATGTTGGCCAATGCTCATGGTTATGGGCTTTAACGAAGCCGGCCCTTACAACCAAGTGGACAAATATGGAACTTTCCAAACGAAAAAAAAGCCTAAATTCATATTTTTAGAGGATACTCTGTCGAAAAATTGAAAGTTTTTTTTATAGACTATCCATATTTTTACCCTTTTTATGTCACTAAAGTCATGACATTAAAAATAACCAAANGTTTTTCAGTTACGTATACAGGTTGACATTTCCATAGTCTCCTATTTCTAAAGGAAACTCCGCCGAAATTTTGCAAAAAAATAGCGGGTTATTATTATAGATTAGATTGATGTAACTTTCTTTAATTATTTTGCATAAATAATTAAAATCTTGCCTTCTCTTTAGCATTCTAAGATTTGAACGATCATGTGAAATTCCTTATTGTTTTGGTTGTTTTGTTCATCTTTCAGTTCTGTACACAAGTTCATATTTTTAANTTAGTTGCACCGTACCTTCAGGCACGGGTTATCCCTAATAGACTTGAAGCAAACCAAAGTGAGTCAATATCGTAGGTAGATTGGTCATCAAAATAATCCCATGNAAGTTCATATTTTTAAAAGAAATAATGTCAAAATTTTGAAAAAAATATTGAGTTATAAGTAGATTGATTGATTTATGTGACCCAAAAAATAAAGTGTTATATTGAGTGAACAATTTACAAGCGTATTTAGTGATTTGCAAAATGCCTTCAGTCATGGGTTGTTTGCCGTGGTTTTTCCTTTACGTGTTTGTTGTGTGGACTAAGTTTGGTAAAGTGAATACAATAAACATTGTGTTATTGGTTTATTTTGATTGGAATTGATGGTTGCCAAAGTTTGATGGGCTTGGAATGATGATTTTTTAGGGAATTTTTGTTGTGAATTCTGATTATTGTTATGTCAGATTGTGAATTGTAAATTTGAAAGACTGAGTTTTGTAGACAAGTTGCAAANCCAACAAATTTATCATGAAATGGTTTAAGTCATTGACCATTAACTTTAAAAACATTACCATTTGAAGAAATTTCAATCTCAACAGCTTCATGTCCAAATACCTGTTTAACAATTTATGGTTCTGTCCACCTAGACCTCAACTTACCAAGAAATAGGTGGAATCTCGAATTGTATAGTAGGAATTTATGGGATGGGGCAAAGGACTTTCACACAATGTTTTAATCATGAAAAATTTTCATTCGGGCCTTTGTAATCTTGAAATTTTCATATGCCTCTGTAAAACCCAGGAAAATTTTGATTTTTTATGAAAAAGGGCAAAACGGTAATGAGCCTCTATAATATGAGTTAAAAATTCAAAATTTTCTAGAATTCGGATGACAAAATGGACCTCACCATTGGATTTGTCTCATGAAATCTAGTTATCAAGTCAATTTTTGTTGAATTTCGAGATAGTTAAATTTTTTACTTTTTACGATGTGATCGATTGTCGCATGACTAAAATAAATGTGACAGAGAATTACTTGCGAAGTATGGGGAATAATTTATATTTAGTTAAATAAAAATATATTGAACTTCAAATGGGACAAGATTTAATTGATTTGGGATGAAATCGGACTCGGGAAAGGCAGACGTGTGGCACAACAAGGGCCAAGTATCCAAGGGGTATAAAAAGGGAGAAAAATTTAGATTTTCCACCATTTTTACTTACTGGGTTTTTCAAAAAAGAGAACGGATAGAAGAGAGGGAAATAAGGGTTTTCATCAAGCTTCTCTCTACGATCTACAGTTGTCTATTTTTCGAATCGCTTTGGGCTAAGAACAAAGATTGTTCTACGCGACATAAGCTACAAAACCATTCCAAAGATAACGGGTTTCGTCGAAGTCTCAAGATTGAGTTTTTTGGGATCAAGCATTTAAGGCTAGAGTTGGGTTTTCCAATGTATATTACAGTTCAAGAGGTAGGGTTCTTCTCCTAGTTCGGTTTATTTTCAACCTAGGGTTGCATATGAAATGAGTAGTTTGATTAGAGATGAATTCTCTTGCTTGATGTACTCCTAGTGTAACTAGAGTATGAGAAATGTGCTTAACCAATCCTGCATGAATTGGGTTTGTGGAATTTGCTTGTTTGGTAAATTCATGAGAAATGTGATAAATTGGGCATGATTGTGTGTGCTTGCTATTATTTGTCGTATGCCCTAATCTCCGCACATCATCCTCAAATGTGTATATGGCTTTTGAGTGTAGGTGAATGTCACTCTCCCTCGGAATGATGCGGGAAATGGGTAAATGGGTGTGTGGAATAAAATGTGTGTGTGTGAACAAAAGTGCTCTCCAAGCGTAGAGAGCTTTCGAGGGTCGTGTGTTACTTGGAATTCGTATTCTAAGGTTGTCTCCTTAGGGAAGGAAGGGAATTGTGTGAAGGTGATTTTGATAAAAAGGGTAAAGTGTAAAAATCTTTGATTTTTGAGGTTTGATTAATTGTGTTCTTGATGAAAATGAAATGAAACAAGTGTTGGCTAATCCGAAGAGGTCATTCCAATAGGAATGCCAAATAAAATCAAGACCTTCCGCCAATGGTGCCTAGATGTTTGATTGATTTGTAGGAAGCATGTGACTAAAATGGAGGTGAAGATTCAAGCATATCCCGTGATAAGTCTACGGTGTATCACNCCAAATAAAATCAAGACCTTCCTCCAATGGTGCCTAGATGTTTGATTGATTTGTAGGAAGCATGTGACTAAAATGGAGGTGAAGATTCAAGCATATCCCGTGATAAGTCTACGGTGTATCACGAATTCACAACCACTTCTATACTCAACCTAGTCAAACCAAATTATCGTACACTATGAGGAGGAATGGAAAAAGGTTGATTTGGCATACCCAAGAGGAATTCACCCTTGGATTAGCCAACTTAAAAGCTTAGCTACTCATATTTAAAGCAAAGACATAAATGTAATGAAGATACATTGTAAAGAAATGAAGATTGGAACTTAGTTTAATGCAAGAAAACATAAACTATTAAGAGAAATATTCAATACCCATTTTAGAGCTTGAAAATGAAGAAAACTTAATGCAACAACGGTGAAATCCAAAATGTAGAACTAAACTTGTAATGTACTTGTAATAAATGACATTAAAGGTAATAAATGAAGCTTGCACAAGTCTTACAGAGCATTACAAGTGAAATGGATGAAGAGAATGTAAAAATCTAAGCTTTCTCTCTCTAAACTATGTCTTCTACCTTGGAGCCTCTCTCTCTATAATGCAATAAAATCTGAATAATCTATAATGGAGCTTGAAAATTCATCCACGGAGGTCCCCCTAGGTGTGTGATAGACCTCCCATCCATAGGAGGCTGATTGGATGGCATTTGGCAAGCTAGGACAGCCTACCCAGCAACTCCCAG
>CAUOFW020006135.1:113322-131611 GCA_963454935.2 Ilex paraguariensis | reverse complement strand
CCTCAAATGTGTATATGGCTTTTGAGTGTAGGTGAATGTCACTCTCCCTCGGAATGATGCGGGAAATGGGTAAATGGGTGTGTGGAATAAAATGTGTGTGTGTGAACAAAAGTGCTCTCCAAGCGTAGAGAGCTTTCGAGGGTCGTGTGTTACTTGGAATTCGTATTCTAAGGTTGTCTCCTTAGGGAAGGAAGGGAATTGTGTGAAGGTGATTTTGATAAAAAGGGTAAAGTGTAAAAATCTTTGATTTTTGAGGTTTGATTAATTGTGTTCTTGATGAAAATGAAATGAAACAAGTGTTGGCTAATCCGAAGAGGTCATTCCAATAGGAATGCCAAATAAAATCAAGACCTTCCGCCAATGGTGCCTAGATGTTTGATTGATTTGTAGGAAGCATGTGACTAAAATGGAGGTGAAGATTCAAGCATATCCCGTGACAAGTCTACGGTGTATCACGAATTCACAACCACTTCTATACTCAACCTAGTCAAACCAAATTATCGTACACTATGAGGAGGAATGGAAAAAGGTTGATTTGGCATACCCAAGAGGAATTCACCCTTGGATTAGCCAACTTAAAAGCTTAGCTACTCATATTTAAAGCAAAGACATAAATGTAATGAAGATACATTGTAAAGAAATGAAGATTGGAACTTAGTTTAATGCAAGATAACATAAACTATTAAGAGAAATATTCAATACCCATTTTAGAGCTTGAAAATGAAGAAAACTTAATGCAACAACGGTGAAATCCAAAATGTAGAACTAAACTTGTAATGTACTTGTAATAAATGACATTAAAGGTAATAAATGAAGCTTGCACAAGTCTTACAGAGCATTACAAGTGAAATGGATGAAGAGAATGTAAAAATCTAAGCTTTCTCTCTCTAAACTATGTCTTCTACCTTGGAGCCTCTCTCTCTATAATGCAATAAAATCTGAATAATCTATAATGGAGCTTGCAAATTCATCCACGGAGGTCCCCCTAGGTGTGTGATAGACCTCCCATCCATAGGAGGCTGATTGGATGGCATTTGGCAAGCTAGGACAGCCTACCCAGCAACTCCCAGACTTCCACTATTCTCTCTCCTTTTCATTAATGCTAGGGCCTTCAAAGTCCAAGCTAGGGTTGAGGAGCCAAGTCTGTGTGTAATGGGTGTCAGGGAACTAGTGGGAGATCCATAGGTGGGACCCCCATGTGGCAGAGCTTGAGTTGCAGAATTTGGCGATTTTCAGCAAAACCTACCGGAAGGTCGATGGAAACCTACCAGTAGGTTTTACTCTAGTGAGCAAAAACTATCAGTAGGTTTGCGATAGGTGCAGGTCTAGTAGCCAAAACCTACCATTAGTTTTCTGACAAACCTACCGGTAGGTTTTAAGTTGTTTTGCTCAAATCTTGGTTCCTTCACCTTCCAAGCTATCGTCAAGCCTCCACTTCATCTCTATTGACCTTAAGTACCATGATAGGGCCTAACATGTACCATTTAAGATCTTTTACCTGCAAAAATGCTAAAACTTCATTAATAGATGAAACATTGCAATTCCTCACATTTTTACCATAAGAGCAAGCATAAAAGGGGTAAAAATGCACACATGATATGCAATATTTCGTGCTAATCACACTCCCCAACTTAAATTTTGCTAGTCCCTAGCAAACCTTATTTTCAAGCCAACGAGTATGAAACCTCAACAATCCATTTACACAAGTAATTCATCAAACATTCAAAATACAGAAATCATAATGCAATTAAAGAAATGAACTTGGGCAAGATGGAACAATAACTATGGCATTTCATTAGTCACTTTCAAAAGTTGAGTACATGGAAGTAGAATTCAAAAAGAGATAAAACAGCCCAGAATTCCTAAAGATTCTTCTACTAGACTGATAATTCCACTCCTAGCTATATACAACCCAAGATCACAAAGGACAAAACACAAGGGTATCCTATTTTTCACCCCCATCATCCTCATCATCATCACCATCACTCCCATCATCTTCATTATCATTCCCATCACCTACATCATCACTCCCATCACCATCATCGTCATCATCATCAAAATCCCCTACCTCAACCATAGTGGAAGCTGAGGGGGTAGAGGCAGGAGGTGGAGGTTCACCGGGAATTGGCTCTCCTGGGCATGTATGCTAAAAAAGCCGAGTCATCATCGCCGAAATCCCCTGCACAATCTTTTCCAGAACGTCAAGGCGCTGAGATACTATGCGTTCCATCACAAAAGTGGATGGCCCAGAAACAGATGGCGTAGCAGAGGAAGGTCCCGCAGCTAATGACTTTGGTCTCAGAACCCTACCTCGCTCACCCTGGCTAATCGTCGTACTCTTGCTACAACTTGTCTTCCCAATGGCTCCGGTCTAGGCGGGAGTCATCTTGTCGGAGACATATCGCTTGACCTTGAAATGGTCGCACATTCAAGTGACAAGATTCCCAAATGGAAGGTTTGCTTTCGACTTTCTAGCCTAGGCAAATTCCTTCATTACATCTCATATTAACAACGCTATGTCCAAAGCCTTCCCCCTTATCATCACATCCAAGAGAGCGAGCTTTTCCACGTTTGGGCTCTTCTCAGCTCCCCTTGGGAGCAAGTTGTAATGCAAAAATTTATTCATCATCCCATAATCATGCCTGAGGCCCCTGACTTGGATCATTCCCTAGAATTGGGTCGGGTCCTTGTACATCAATGCCACGTACTCTGATATGGTCTTGACCTCAGAAATATTATGTGGGTACACCGGGGTGCTGGGAGGTGGCCTCTCATACTTCATGAGGGTGGCAATCCCTGTTGGGGTCATATCAAAAGTCTTGCCCCTCACACTGGTTCTCAAGACACACTCATCCTCGTGCACCACTCTCAATTTTTGGAAAAATTCTCTACAAAGGGCCAAGTTGAACCCACCCACGGGCTCAAACCAAATCCCAATCCCATGGGCCTCAATGATCTTCATAACCTCGTTGTTTGGGCCAAAAGATGTACGATCGACTTACCTCTCGCAAGTAACATTATTCTCCTTGATGCTTTGGATGTGTGCATCGTTCCTTACTTTCTTCCTTCGTTCTCCTTGGTCTCCACTTGACCCTTCTCCGCTTCTCTTGCGGGCACTAGCACCTGCGGGTCTTGGGGGACTTGGCCCGATGCGCTTGGTGAGGGCCATGCAAAGCAACAGTGGCCCACATGCCAAAAATGACAAGAAAACCATGAACAACCCCTTAATCGGGTCCATAACATAAAAAATGATCCTCCCTATGCGAGCCATTGCAAAGATTTTTGGGACTTTTGAGAAAATTTAAATAAGTTAGGGCTTGCTTAAAATTTAATAGAACTAGGGTTTAAATGATGAAATCCAACTAAAAACCACTCAATCAACAACCCTAGTAGTGAGAAATGGGAGATTAAGGTGATGGGTGGGGGATTTTGTAGATTAGAGATGCTTGGAGGGATAGAGAAATGACTTAGGGTTTGTAACTTAGGGAGACAATGAACAGTTCTCTAGAAAAAATCTGATTAAAACCTTTAATTTTGGCATTCTGGGAAAAACATACCAGTAGGTTGATGGAAACCTAGTAGTAGGTTTTACTCTAGTGAGCAAAACCTATAGGTCAATTTGCAGTAGGTGCTGGACTAGTGTGCAAAATCTACCGGTAGGTTTTCACTTATTTGCAAAAAATTGTGCTCTCCAAATCACTTCCTCTCCTCTTCATATTAATTTCTAAACATTCTAGCACTCTATTTATGACCTCTACTCCACCAAAACATGTGCTACACTTGTAAACCACAATTCGAACCATCATGCCCCAAGTCATTACCGGAATTGCAATATGATTTAAAATTTTTATGCTTCTAAAACACAAGGTCTAGATTTCTACATTTAACTACCAAAAATGAACACCCAAAATGTAAGACACATATTCAAATAACCGGGGTATTCTTTATTCCTACCAAATCTCGAGAGTTGAGCTATATTCCCCTATCCCACAAGCATAAGTCTTCCGAGTACATCGCTCAAATGCCAGAACCAAACACATATGAGCAGAACTATGGCTTTAAATGCTAGTCTAGAGTATGCAACTACACATTCATTTTAAAAATCATGTGTATGTGTGAAGTGGACTTGTAATTTAAGCATTTACACGACGGAATTCACATTCGATTGGCTATCCAAATTCAGCTTTGATGCAAAACTCACGAAGGGTCTCTCTTAACAATGAATCACACTATAGTTATCCTGACATGCTCTCCATGTGTATATGTGAGGCAGAATCCTATGCACAAAATGAATAATGCTCACATATAATCCAAAAATGAAGTTCATGCATGAAAATGGAATGACCTTGGCATAATCTCATGAAAAGAATGCTAGGGCATCAGATAGCAAAATGAACTTCTCTTTTTCTTTAAAAGTATGCATCTCCCATGCTTTATCTAGATCATTTAGGACTTTCAAGGGTTGTACTGGGGTATTTGGGTGATATTGAGGCAAATGAAATGAAGGATATAAGAAAACAAAAAGGGTTATTCCGAGTGAAAGACTTTTGTTTCAAAACATCTCCCATTTCATGGGCTTTTCAGTCTAACACCATCACCACACTCTTTATTTATTTTGTTTCTTTTCCTTAATATTTTCCTTTTCTTTTTTAACATTCTTTCTTCCTTCACCCCCTTTTTTTCCTTTTCTTGAATTTATCATTCTTTTCCGTTCAACTCATTGTGTTTCAACATCATTCATCCCTTTTGTTTGAGTTTCCACACCATACTTCCTTCTCTTTTATGATCACTCATATTCAGCTCTAGGAACAACCAAGGTGAGTTAGATTTTTATCCTTTTGCACTGGCTTGGTCAAATGTGTGGTATGAAAATGAATTTACAATTAAGGTTCAATCATGACACTAGGGATACAATTTTCACAAGAAAAAGAACTCACAGTTATGAAGATCTAGCTGAGGTACTTGCCTTGAATCAATGAGTCTTTCTATGCAAGAGTCATCTATGTTATAGAAAGTACTTACGGTTATACAAAGTACCTTAGCTTTGCTAGATGCAGTCAATCATTCAATAAACAAGTGAAATATAAAGCATTTAAGCATAAATTAAATGCACAAATACAACTTTTGGATAATTTATACATGTCCAGTAGCTCTTAATAAAAATGAATGAGGAACTACTCACTCTTCATGGCTTTGGTAAAGCTAGAAAGTGAGTGATGCTCATCCCTCAAAGTAGAGGAGTTATAAGGTAAAACACAATAAGCGAGGAGCCGCCTTCGACGAAGAATGAGTGAATCACATTCCACCCTTCACAGCTTTGTTAAAGCTCTAGAAAAGTGGAAGAGTTTCACTCTTCGAAGGAAAGAAGGAATCTCAAGCAATGGAAGTGAAAAAACCTACCAATGAAATTAGAAGAAAACTAGTCACTTTTGGAGTTTTCCACCACAACCAAAAGATGATCTATCTTCCTCTATACAAGTAAAATATAAGTCTAAGTCTAAAATCTATGTCTACAACTAATTCTACCAGCCTCCTAGAAGCTTCCACAATGGGAGTACTTATAGGCAAGGAGGAGGGGCAAGGGAGTGTGAAAGAATAGTGCAAGGCCACTAAAGTCCAAGTGAAAGCCAACCACTATGCAGCCAGTCTGGGGATAACGTTCGAACATTCTTCCTATCTTTGTTTGATGGGCGTTCGAATGCCAAATGTAGTTTGAACCTCCTACTCAAGTGGCCTCTGGTCATCTGTGAGAGCTACTTCCATATGCCATGAACCACTGCCTCTGCAATCATCAGCCTGGTCTTATATAATTCAGGACAATGTTCAAACGTTGATTGACATTCGAATGTTGTAGTCAATTACTAATGTGTTTTTTTCTTCTTTGTTGCAACACGCCATGTATAGTGCTTCAGCAGTCTGATCTTTAATAATTCAAGAGAACGTTTGAACATGAATTGACATTTGAACGTTCTTGCCTTGGTCGAAGATTTTCCAATTTTGCTCCAGAATATGTTGGTGTTGCACGAATGTTTGATATTGGTTGCTTTTGGTCCCTTGTACAATTTATGTCCTGAATTTTCATCATTTAAACTCCATTAAAGTATAATGAGTCTTAAAAAGGCATAGTAGTATGCTGATTTTAACTACTAATCAAGGGGGACCAACATTAATGTTGATGTGGACTATATTAAGGAGATGCGGGCCATACCAAGGGTATCGAGGCCTAGCTACCCCCCAAGAAAGAGTGTTGGCATAGATGTCATAGGGGCGGCGTTGATGGGCTTAGCTGCATTTTCTTGGGTGGGTCAAAGATTTTTTTGGCAATTTTGAGTTGATGGACAAGTACAAGATGTTGAATTTGATTGCTATCTCCAACCTTGCCCCGACCAGACAGAAGAATGAAATACTTCTAGAGATGGCCTGATTACTATACATAATTGGAAGGGGCCAAAGCATAGACCTCCCCACATTGATCTTGACAGAGATGATGAAGGGGTGTGATGTGAAGAGAAATTCACTCCCCCCCTTCAGCACGCTAGTGATAGAGATATGCTTGGATTATGGGGTCCAAGTCAAGCCACAGATAGGAGTGCAAAAGCTGATGGGGCCATTAAACAAAGCTTCATTCTGAAGGAGCCAAGGTTATAGTGGCGGGTCGACGGTGAGACAAGAGATGCCACCTGCCCAAGGCACCGATGAGGTGTAGGATGTCTTGGATGAGGAGGAGAAGAGAGAGCTCAAGGCAGAGACACAGGCATAGGATGAGGTAGGTCCTAACACCAGCACCTGCATCCAACAATCGCTACGAGAGATCATGCTTGGCATCGAGGCAAAGCTGGATGAGATACTCTGATAGCAGGAGGAGATTCTCATCTATTTAAGGGGAGACGCTAGAGGNCAGGATAAGATACTCTGATAACAGGAGGAGATTCTCAGCTATTTAAGGGGAGACGCTAGAGGAGCTGGAGAGAGAGATTTTGGTATTTAATAGTTGTGTGTGTTACTTCCTTTATTTTGTGGATAGTTGAATCTTTTGTGTTAAAATGATGATATTTTATGAAATAAATGATTTATTTTTATCACTTTTATCTATTTTTAACTACATGTGTAAATTTAGCATTACATTGTTATTTGTCAATGAATGATGGAAAAAATGTGAATATTGAGATTGTTTATTAAATGACTAATCACATGATCGGTTTGACACCTCACTTAACAACCAAGACATAAAATCACATGTCTTGGAAAAATAGTATTCTCTCTATACTCAATTGCCAAATGTACATTGGTATTTGTAATTCTTTAGGTGCAAGATGACCAAAATCGAAAATGGAATCGATATATAATCGACATTCCCTGAAAAACCTGATATAACCATTGGAGATAATGAAGAACACCATGATAAGTTTCGAGCCTTGCGATGCTTTTGAGAGAATATCAACATTTACTTATGTAAGATTTTTCACTGTCTATGCTTGAATAATCTCATTAAACTTGCTTTGAGTGATGCAACTAAAGCAATCTATTGACATATCCCACAAAGAATTTGTTCATACGACACATACATGTGCACATACTTGAGAAAGGATCTTAGGCTATCATTGATTTAATTTTGAGCCTTTGCCATTTCTTTTACTAAATTATATCCCAAGTTAGCCGTGATTGACCCTTTAATGTATGATTTCCTTTTCAAGTAACCCATATGATAACCGAGCCACAGAAAAATATATTTGACATACCTTTGCTATCCAATTTTCTTGCACCCTCTTATAAATTAGTATGATACAAAAAAGTAAGAGAAAAAGAAAAGAAGATGGTGGCTAATGTNATGATACAGAAAATTAAGAGAAAAAGAAAAGATGATGGTGGCTATTGTTCAGTGAAAGAAAAGTCGGTGGAAACAATTGAAAAAAAGAAAAGAGGCAGAAAAATAGAAAATGGCCAAGAAAGTGAAAAATGAGGAAAATGAAAGAAAGACATACCATATAGGTGAAATTTCAAAAAGAAAGAATGAGGTGTGCTATGATACATAAAGAAATGATAGCTTTTGAATACCATTGACGTTATTTCATTAGCCACTAACCTCTGGCCACATTACAACCTATAGAAAGTCCTAATTGATCTCAAGTCTGATGCATGTGCAGGTCCCCATCCAAAAGTTGGGATATGTTAAAAAGTATTTCTTTATTTGCATCAATGTTCTTCCTAGAGATTATGCCAAACATGATTAGTCTATTCCTTAGATTTCACTCCTATAATAATTGGGCATGTGAATTTTTAATTAGCCTTCTTCTGATCACATGCCCTTTGAGAGAAAAGTCACTATAATCGGAGGGAGTTTTGGCTAAGAGCATTCTAAGAGATGTTTTTGAAATCAAAGCTATCCATGGAAGGTGGTAAAGTGGAATGTTTGTTATATAACAACTCTTGTTGCTAGAATGATCATTCCTACTACACAGGAAATTTCAAATACCAATGTGACAACTGCTCATTTTTACATTGAGCAAGTATCTTTGAAAGAGAAGTGTTTGGAATATAAGTCAAAATTAAGGGTTGGGTGTCCAAACGACCGTGTTGCTAACTCACTTTAATCAACAATCTCACATAGACATCTATTTCGACTGAAGTTTATGGGTGGCTTCACTGAAAACCCTCACAAGACAAAACTCATCCACTAGGGAAAACCTAGGGGTTCAACGGCTTGTTGCATACTTTAAATGCAACTGGATGACCTACGAAAATGGCATTATAAATAAATTTTCATTCAATTTTTGTATTATTACTAGAGAATATAAATATTTAGGTTGGGGGGTGTGATTAGTAGTTAAAATTAGCATCTTACTATGCCTTTTTAAGACTAACAATACTTCGATAGAGTTTCAATGATGACATTCTAGGAGAAATATTGAACAAGGGCCTAAAGTCAATGCATATCAAACTTTCATGCAACAACTGCATGTTTTGGAAGAAAATTGGAGAAGTTTGAAATAAGGCAAGAATGTTTGAACGCCAATACACGTCTGAATGTACTCTTGAATTATTGGAGGACCAGACTACATAGATGATGATACATGGCCTATTGCAGCTTAGAAAAAAATCAAAGAAGTACTTGAGTGCCACGTTCGAACACCAACTAACCTTTGAATGTTGGCTTGAATCAATTGAGGATTCCCAGGAAGAGTGTGCTATGGTATATGGCATGTGGAAGTGGCTCTCACAGAAGAACAAAGGCCACTTGAGTGGATAGTTTAAAACTCCATCTAGCGTTCGAGCACCCATCACAGAAGATAGGAGACAACATTCGAATGCCAACTAATGTTCGAACGCCCATCAAAGAAGACAGGAGACCACGTTCGAACACCAACTAATGTTCAAACGTTGTCCCCCAGACAGGCTGCAAAATGGTTGATATTCTATCCGGACCTTGGGGCTTTCACTTGGACTTTGAAGACCTTGACTATTCTTTCACACTCCCTTGCCCTCTCCTCCTTGCCTATAAATACTCCCATTGTGGGAGCTTCAGGGGAGGCTTAGAGTAGAAAAATTGTAGGAGTTAAGCTTAGACTTAGACTTGCATTCATAGTCTTACATAAAAGAGAGGTAGAATGAGATAGATCATCTTTTGGTTGAGGAGGAAACCATCCAAAAGTGACTAGCTTTCTTCTACTTTAATTATTAGTTTCATTTGCTTCCATTGTTTGAGCTTCCTTCTTCCCTTAGAGGAGTGAAACTCTTCCACTTTTCTAGAGTTTTACNTTTCTTTCTTCTACTTTCATTATTAGTTTCATTTGCTTCCATTGTTTGAGCTTCCTTCTTCCCTTAGAGGAGTGAAACTCTTCCACTTTTCTAGAGTTTTACTAAAGCCGTGAAGGGTGGAATGTGATTCACTCATTCTTCATGAAAGATAGGTTCCTTGTGTAGTGTGTTTTACCTCATAACTCCTCTATTTGGAGGGATGAGCATCACTCACTTTTCTAGCTTTACCAAAGTCATGCAGAGTGAATAGTTTCTCATTCATTCTTTAGTAAGAGGTGATGGACATTTATAGATCATCCATAAGTTATATTTGTGCATTTCATTTATGCTTAATGTTTTATATTTCACTTGTTTATTGAGTGATTGAATGCATCTAGCAAAGTTAAGGTACTTTGTACAACCATGAGTACTTTCTATGACATAGATGCCTCTTGACATAGTAGGACTCATTGGTTCTAGGCAAGTACCCCAGCTAGATCTTCATGACTACATTTGAATCTTCACTATTATTTTGCTTCATTTAAAGAATGGAATATTAATGCAATGCTTGGATGCCTTGTAGGAACACTTGCTTGTTTGTAGACGGGTTGTCTCAGCACAGACAATTCTTGTAAACTTCTGCAAAGATATCAAAACCATGCTCTTAATTCTCACAATCCATCTTTATCTTCGGATTAACTTCATGTTGACACAAGGGTTAATTGTGTTCCCAAGCACAAGTATAATAAACCGTATAATTGACTACATGTTCAGATCCTTGACCTATAGGGTGACTGTTACATTTGATTTACTTATTATATTGTCTAGAAAAATCCCTTGGAAAGAATCTTATATTCTATCCCGGAAATCCCATAACTTCAAATCTCAAGGTTTCTAGTCACTTGGTCTCTGTCACTGCTTACTCCGAAACACCAACAATAGTTTCTTGTTGATTTGAATCCAGACTTAACTGGATTATTGCAACAGCTTGACCACTTGCACTTAGGTGTACACATTTCGAATCAAGTCAAGTTTTTGGTGCTGTTGCCATGGAACCATAAAAGGTGTTTTTAAGTAAAAGGTGAAAAGACCTTCATGTAGGATCTGTCAATCAGTCTGGACCATCTTCACCCCAATTAGTATCAGACTCTTTTGAGACTATCATGGCAAATAATAGGAGAGAGGGGGAAGTTCCTATAAGGCAAGGGGAAAATCTTGTGAGAGAGGGGGAAGTTCCTAACATTCAAACTTTGCGGGTTTATTTGCATCCCAATCGAAACAGTGTCCCCTCTAGTTTTGTCTTTCCAGCAAATGCACCCATCTTTACTGTAAAGGCGGGGACAGTGCAACTACTACCTCAATTTCATGGACTTGAAACAGAAAAATTATATTTGCACATAAAAGATTTTGAGGAAGTATGTGGAACATTTCAAGAAAATTCTGAGTTGGCTAAGTTGAAACTTTTTTCTTTCTCTTTAAAGGACAAATCTAAACAATGACTAAATTCTTTAAAAGCCCATTCAATAACTAACTGGCAGGCATTACAGAATGAATTTTTCAGAATTTTTTTTCCTCTACACCGCACCAATGCACTTAAAAGGCAAATCATGAATTTTTTGATTAAAGAATGAGAGACCTTTTACCAATGTTGGGAGAGATTCAAGGATCTTCTCCAGTCATGCCCACGCCATACTTTTGAGAATTGGACTTTGGTAGGATTTTTCTATGACTCCTTGTCCACTAGACTACCTCAGTTTGTCGAAATGATGGCTCAAGGAGAGCTCATGGGAAAGAGTCCAGAGGAGACACTCAATTTTTTTGACACCATATCTAATAGTTCTCAGATGTGAGACTCAGCCACTCATACCACTGTTGAAGCCAAACCATCAACTTCTCATGGGGGTAAGTATGTCTTGAAAGATGATGATGACCTGAGAGCGAAAATGACTACCTTGTCTCAAAATTTGAAAGATCTCGAGATGAAAAAGGTTTATCAAGTTGACGTTGGCCCTCCCACAGAAGAAGTATGTGGGATTTGTGCGCTGACGGGACACCCTACTGGGGAATGTCCTACCATTCTAGCGTTTAAAGAGGTCTTGTTGGAACAAACAAATACAATTTTCAACTTCAACAAGCCTTACTCTAACCCATATTCTGAAGCATACAATTCAGGGTGGCGGAATCACCCAAACTTCAGCTGGAGGAACACATAACCAACTCCTATAAACCCATAACAAGGTTCACAACCACCACCTCAAGGACCTCCTGCATATCAACCATACCAGCCACCACAAAAGAGGAGCCTTAAGGACACACTGAACTAGTTCATGCAAAACCAAATGAACTACAATAATAGTTCCACTCAGGCTTTTACTGATTTCAAAACACAAACCACTTAGTCTTTTGAGGATCTTAAAAGCCACATCCAAAAGTTAACCCAATCCATGACCATACATGAGAAGGGCAAGTTTCCTGCCCAACTAAAATAACTGCAAGGCCAATTTCATGTGGGAAATCCTTCAATCATGGAGAACCCACTAGACCAAGCCCAAGTTGTCACTACACTAAGAAGTGGCAAGGTGATTGAACAAATCACCAAAGACATGTTAATTCCAAAGCCAAGACCTGAGTCAATCCCAGTCAATGCACCAATAAAGCCTAAGCTTGTGATTGAAGAAGAGCCTAAACCTATGATTGAACAGGAACCCAAATTATCAAAGGAAAAAGAACCTTCGTGTCCTATTCCTGCTCTTTTTCCTCATAAACTCAAAATAATACAGAAGTTGAATAAGTAGCCAAAAAGTTATGAGCTTTTAAGAAGATCAATATTCCACTTCTGGATGGAATGAAGCAGGTTCCATCTTATGCCAAGTTTGTGAAAGACTTGTGCACTGTCAAATGAAGCTAGAATGTCCAAAAAAGAGCCTTCTTGATAGAACAATCTAGTGCCCTACTTTAACACAAAACCCCTCCAAAATACAAGGATCTGGGGTTTCCAACTGTGGCATGTGTCCTTGGAAACTTCAGAATAGAATAAGCACTATTAGATCTTGTAGCCAGTGTCAATTTGCTCCCTTTCTCTGCTTACCAGTAGTTTGGTCTAGGTGAACTCAAACCCACTGGTGTCACACTTCAGTTAGCAGACAAATCTATCAAAGTTCTTAGGGGCATTGTTGAAGATGTACTTGTCCAAGTGGGCAACTTTTTTTTTCCTATTGACTTCATTGTTCTAGATACTCAGCCAGCAATGCATTCAGAGAATCAAATTCTCATTATNAAAAATCTATCAAAGTTCTTAGGGGTATTGTTGAAGATGTACTTGTCCAAGTGGGCAACTTTTTTTTTTCCTATTGACTTCATTGTTCTAGATACTCAGCCAGCAATGCATTCAGAGAATCAAATTCTCATTATTCTTGGTTGACCCTTCCTTGTAACTTCACTAATTAATTTTAGAAATGGAGTCAGGAAATTAACTTTCAGGAATATGGCTCTTGAGTTGAATATTTTCAAAATTGCCAAACACCCAGGAGAGGACAAAAAATTGAGAGAAATGAATTCCATCGAGTGTTNTTGTCGACCCTTCCTTGTAACTTCACTAATCAATTTTAGAAATGGAGTCAGGAAATTAACTTTTAGGAATATGGCTCTTGAGTTGAATATTTTCAAAATTGCCAAACACCCAGGAGAGGACAAAAAATTGAGAGAAATGAATTCCATCGAGTGTTTGATACAGGAACATTTGAATGACATATTTTGTGAAAACCCTATTGAGTTTACTTTGATGGATTCTATCACATCTGAGACAACAAATGATGATCAAAACCCAAAGAATTGCCCTGCTCACACTATTGGGACATGTGCACCCAAATTCGAATAAATCTCACTAAGTGACACAAAGCCACTCTCATCAAGTGTCAAACCACCAAAGCCTGAACTAAAACCTCTCCCATCTAACCTCAAATATGCNCGCTATTGGGATATGGGCACCCAAATTCGAATAAATCTCACTAAGTGACACAAAGCCACTCTCATCAAGTGTCAAACCACCAAAGCCTGAACTAAAACCTCTCCCATCTAACCTCAAATATGCATTCTTAGGGGAGGACGAGTTTTATCGAGTGGTAATTTCATCTAATCTTGTAGACTNCACTATTGGGACATGTGCACCCAAATTCGAATAAATCTCACTAAGTGACACAAAGCCACTCTCATCAAGTGTCAAACCACCAAAGCCTGAACTAAAACCTCTCCCATCTAACCTCAAATATGCATTCTTAGGGGAGGACGAGTTTTATCAAGTGGTAATTTCATCTAATCTTGTAGACTTGCAAGAGTCTAAGCTGATTGAAGTTCTTAGACGCCATAAAAGCACCATTGGGTGGACATTCGCTGACTTGAAAGGTATAAGCCTGTTAATCTGCAATCATGCTATATACCTTGAANGTCAAACCACCAAAGCCTGAACTAAAACCTCTCCCATCTAACCTCAAATATGCATTCTTAGGGGAGGACGAGTTGTATCGAGTGGTAATTTCATCTAATCTTGTAGACTTGCAAGAGTCTAAGTTGATTGAAGTTCTTAGACGCTATAAAAGCACCATTGGGTGGACATTCGCTGACTTGAAAGGTATAAGCCCGTTAATCTGCAATCATGCTATATACCTTGAAGAGAATTCAAAACCCTCTCATCAAATGCAGTGACGAATGAACCCTCACATGAAGGAAGTTGTGAGAACTGAGGTGCTCAAGCTATTAAATGCAAGGATAATCTTTCCCATCACAGATAGTAAATGGGTTAGCCCAACCCAAGTTGTGCTTGAGAAGTCTGGGGTCACAGTGGCAAAAAATGATGCCAATGAACTAGTACCAACTCGAGTGGTCACAGGATGACAGATGTGCATAGACTATAAAAAATTCAATTTGGTAACTAGGAAAGACCTTTTTCCTTTTCCCTTTCTTGATCAAGTCTTGGAGAGAATTGCAGGTCATGAATTTTACTATGTTTTAGATAGGTATTCTAGGTATAATCAAATCGAGATAGCACTGAATAACCAAGAGAAATAAACATTCACATGCCCCTTTGGCACCTTTGCATTCAAAAGGATGCCGTTTGGACTTTGTAACACTCCTGCAACCTTCCAAAGGTGCATGCTAAGCTTGTACAGTGACATGGCTGAGAAATTTTTAGAAGTGTTCATGGATGACTTCTCAGTGTATGGTGACTTATTTGATTTGTGTCTGACCAACCTGGAGGAGGTATTGATAAGATGTAAGGAAGCCAATCTACTGCTCAATTGGGAGAAATGCCATTTCATGGTAACACAAGGTATTGTCTTAAGTCACATTGTGTCATCTAAAGACATGAAAGTTGACAAGGCAAAAATAGATCTAATTGAAAATTTGCCTGCTCCCAAGAATGTTAAGGATGTCCGATCATTTCTAAGACATGCAGAGTTCTATAGGAGATTCATAAAAGACTTTACTATGCAAACAAGACTTTGAATGATGCTCAAATGAATTACTCTGCAACTGAAAAAGAATTGCTTGCTGTAGTTTTTGCTCTAGAGAAATTTCGTTCTTACCTTGTTGGTTCATCTGTTATTGTATTCACTGACCATGCAGCACTGAAATTTTTGGTCACATAGAAGGATGCCAAGCCACAACTCTTAAGGTAGATACACTTATTACAAGAGTTTGATTTGATCATTAAGGACAAGAAAGGTGTTGAGAATATGGTGGCAGACCATCTCTCCAGATTAACATATGAATTTCAAGAGGATGGGTTGCCAATAAATGAGAATTTCTCTGATGAACAACTGTTCACAATTGAGGAGACACCATGGTACGATGATATCCCTAACTTCTTTACTACTGGTACGCTTCCTCCGTCCTTTACAATAACAGACAAAAATAAATTTTTGAGGGAGGTTTGCAATTTCTTTTAGGAGGATTCATACATATTTAATTACTGTAAGGATCAAATCATAAGGTGTTGGATCCCCGAGCATGAGAGTAGACAGGTAATATCATTTTGTCATTCTGAATCATGTGGTGGCGATTTCTCCTCTAAGAAAACTACTGCGAAAATCTTGCAGTGTGGATTTTATTGGCTCACACTTTTCAAAGATGTCCATGTCTTTTGTCTATCGTGTGATAGATGCCAAAGGTTGGGAAGTATTTTTAAAAGAAACTTGATGCCCTTAAGCCCCATTCTGATGATTGAAATTTTTGATTGTTGACACATCGATTTTATGAGACCATTTTCTCCTTCCTTTGGCCATCTATATATTTTAGTGGCTATAGACTATGTGTCCAAATGGGTTCAAGTAATTTCATGCCAGAATAATGATCACCAAACAGTGATCATATTTTTAAAAGAAAATATTTTATCCCGGTTTGGAATTCTGAAATCCATCATAAGTGACGGGGGTGCTCATTTTTGCAATCGTCCTTTATGGAATTTGATAAAAAAGTACTTGATTTTTCACAAAATTGCAACCCCTTATCATCCACAAACTAGTGGACAAGCTGANATATCTCGACCTTTCAACCTCATCTCCAAAACTCCAAACATTGGTAAATTCAAAACATTGGGGACAATGTTCAGTTTAGGTTGGGGGTGAGAACTAAAGTTTATATTTTGTACTCATAATTTTTTTTTGTTTTTGTTGTTATTGTTGTTGCTTTTGATCATACAGTGNTGATTTTAGAAAAAACAGTAATCCTAGGCCACAAGGATTGGTCATCAAGACTAATTGATGCACTCTGGCCATATTGCANTTTTTTTTGTTTTTGTTGTTATTGTTGTTGCTTTTGATCATACAGTGTACTCTGTCTTGTATTTTTTTATAAATTGATGATCATGTCTTTAAGTTAGCTTCATTCTTCTTTGTGACTGGCAGGCGTTAAAGAACTAGATAGAAAGTCTTAAAGCTTAGCAAGCATGGATGGTAAACTCTTTTGGTTTAGTCTAGGAGTTTTATACACTTTTCCATCTAATGTACATGTTGTGATCATGAGAAATGAAAGATTTGTAAGACAAACTGAAATCTGAGAAGAACAAGCGAAACCACTGTGTGGCAGATACACTTTTTCTAAACATAATCGTGCCAAAGACTTGGTGCGTGTAAACAATGTGGCAGGATCTTTCACATGAAAGAATATAATTAGTGTCCTGAACCGGTCGCGCACTCGATCGATTAGACTGGATAGTGAATGGGCAGAGTAAGGATTATCCTGAGACGCCATGCTACTCCAGTCCTATGCTTAGACGGTTTGTGCAACAAGAAATTGGGAGAGTCACTAACTGTTCGCATGACATAGAGTCAAGGCAAGAATCGGATTAGAGTATTCTTAACAAACTTGTGAAAAACCATTTTATTTTTCAGGATGAAGGCTACTGGCTTGAACTTTTTCTTGTAAAAAGTGTATATATCTTTTTTTCTAAATGTACAAAATCTTTTGATTGAAATGAAAAAGTGGGCAGAGTAGAGAATGTCCTAGAATACCAACCTAAAGCATGGGTAGGGATTTATCTTGAGACACCATGAATTATTAGTCCAAATTTGTGTGTATAGCCTTCTTTTAATGTGTGGATATAAATTTTTATCTCTGCAATATATCAAAAGTACTGGGAGTTCTCTACATTTGAATACCAATCAATGTTCAAACATTGGATGCTTACAGTAATTTGGCTCCTGCAGGGACCCAAAAGTACTGGGATCTCCAGACATTCAAATGCTCTAAGAATGTTTGAACTAGAACCAAACGATTGAACGCAAAACCCATGCTCGAACGCTGGAAGCTTAAAGTACTTTGGCCTCTAACAGAACTCAAAAGTACTGAGAGCTCTCCACGTTTGAATGCTAGGGTAATGCTTGAGAAAATTCATTGTTGTTTCCTAATCTATAAACATCACCTTTTAGCATGTATAGTATATGAATGAGGGGGAGTGTCACTCTCCTAGGGATGATGTCAAAAGAAAGGGCAACGAAATGGTGGATGAATGAGATTTCAAATGTGAGTATGTGTGAACAAAAGTGCTCCCCAATTGCAAGGAGACTTTCGCGGATCGTGTTTTACTTGGTGGTATTCCAAGGTCGTTTCCACGGGGAAGGAAGTAAACCGAGGGGAAGGTGATTTTGGGAGAAAGAAAGTGTAAAATCTTTGATTGTTGGAAGTTGTTTGGTGAAGTTGTTTTGATGCTAATAAAATGAGAAACAAATGTTGGCAAATCCAAGAGGTCACTCCAATAGGAATACCGTCTCAACTCGAAACCCTCCTCCAATAGAGCATGAATGAACGATTGATTCGTGGGAAGCTAGGGGTAAGATTGGTGAGTATCTAAGCATAAATCGTGACTAGGCCAACGGAATATCAAAGACTCACCAAGTTATCCACTCTCAACCCAAACTGAACCATTGAACTCTGAAAGAGGGGAGGAGAATGAGTTGAAATGGTATACCCAAGTGGAGGTTCCTCTTGGTTTTGCCAACTAAGAGATTTAGCTATTCATGCTTAAAATAAAGACAACAATATGATGAGAAGACATTAT
>CAUOFW020006135.1:66844-102688 GCA_963454935.2 Ilex paraguariensis | reverse complement strand
TCATCATAATTCTCAAGATCCACAATTCCTTCTTCCTTAAATTTCAATATCCCCTCCAGCTCCAAGTGCTCCTCAACCAAAGTGTCGATTCTATTGACCTCACTTACTTCTTCATCATCATCTGGTTGCTTTGCCAAGTTGAATACATTGTACCCCATTGTCATATTCCCAAATGCCAACTTCATTAGACTGTTCCTGTAATTTATCACGGCATTAGATGTAGCAAGGAAGGGTCTTCCAAGTATTACGGGAATTTGGGAGCTAAGGTTTGCAACAGGATGTGTATCAAGCACAATCGAATCGGCAGGGAAGTAAAATTTATCAATTCGAACTAAGACATCTTCAACTACTCCCCTTGGTGTACGGATACTACGATCCGCCAATTGAAGTGTGATTGAGGTGGGCTTCAACTCCTCAAGCTGCAGCTGTTGGTACACCGAGTAGGGAAGAAGATTCACACTTGCCCCCAAATCAAGGAGTGCTTGCTCCACTTGATAATTTCCAATGGTGATGGCTATGGTTGGACAACCGGGGTCTTTGAATTTGGGAGGAGTGTTAGTCCTCAAAATTGAGCTCACTTGCTCGGTGAGGAATGTTTTCTTGTGGACATTCAGTTTTCTCTTCACTGTGCATAAGTCCTTCAAAATCTTAGCACATGATGGAATTTGCTTGATGGCGTCGAGGAGTGGAATGTTAATCTTCACCTGCTTAAACATTTCCAAAATATCAGCATAATTAGCCACCTTGACAGGTGGCTTCAAACGACTTGGGAAAGGGGCAGGCATGGGAGGAATAAACACACAATCATCAATTAATTTTCCTTTCTCAACAACCTCTCTTTCTTTCTCTTCACGCACCTCACTCTTGTCGGCGTCACCCAAGAGATCTTTTTCTTTTGGCAATGTGGTCTTGGGTGAGACCGTTGGCAAAATGGTTTTGTCAATTTCTTTGCCACTGCGGAGGGTGGTGACAGCTTTGAGTTGCTCGTAACTCTATTTCGAAGATTCTGATGACTCAACAAGGTGTTGACCCCTAGTGTTCTCTTGTGGTTGAGCGGGGAACTTCCCCTTTTCTTGTTGAGATGCCCGTATGGGGTTTGTCAACTTTGTGAGTTGGGCTCTTACATCATTGATGGCTGTGGCATTTTGGTTATTGATGGCGGTTTGGCTTTGAATGAAGGAATGAACCATATCCTCCAAATTCCTTTTGTGNGTAGATGAGCTCAAAAGGTAGATCCCAATTAGGTGGTCGCATGATCGGAGGTGTGACTAGCATGCTTTTAAGTTTTTTAAGGGATGCCTCACAATCATCCGACCACTCAAATGGGACCTCCTTAGACAGTGGGTTGGTCAAGGGTCGGGCCAATGCACTAAAATTCTTTATGAATCGACGATAAAAACCTGCATGGCCCAAAAATGACCAGANGTTATTGAGAGCTAAATGCTTGCCCTTGGCCATGGTATTGGTTTTGCTTGGGAGGCATGGAAGATGCATATNATGTGATGGTTCAAGGCCTTAAGGAAATAAACCACATTTTTGCCTTGTCTTTTAGGGAAAAGGGAAACAATTTCATTCTAGCTATCTCTTCCANGGAGATGCATATGCACTTGAACCATGAGCAATGGGGTTTTCATTTCTCAAACTAAAATTTGGGTGATTACTCCAACCCGGATTGTAAGTATTCGAATTGGGAGAAAATGATTGCCTCGTTTGGTTGAAGGCATGGACTTGTTCATGGTATGCTTCTTTAAGGGTCGGAATGTTTGGGCAATCCGATAGGGAATGCTCCATACATTCGCAAATTGAACAACCCTCCTCGGTTCGTGACACATTAGACACCTCGTGTCTCTTATTGACTTCAAGACTCTCAACTTTCCTTGACAATTTAGCAATTTTTGAAAACAAGTCTTCCCGGTCTCTCAAATCATAAATCCCTCCCCCTTGAGTTTGGCCAGTCTTTTGAGGAGAAGACCTTGGTACATCGGTGGGATCTGTAATGTCCCATGATTGTGCATTTTGTGCCAATGTATCAAAGTAATCTAAGGCCTCATCAGGGTCTTTGTTCAAAAACTCCCCATTACACATCATGTCAATGAACTGTCGATGGCCCGGTGTGATTCCTTCATAAAAGAAACTCACCAATTGCCATGGTTCAAAGCCATGATGTGGAAGGGATTGTAGCAATTCCTTGTACCTCTCCCAACATTGATAGAATTGCTCATTGGGCTTTTTTGAAAAGTTTTGAATTTGCTTTTTTAGGGTAGTGGTTTTATGCACCGGAAAGAATTTGTTCAAAAACTCAGAAATCATTTGGCTCCACGATGTGATGGTTCGAGGCCTTAAGGAAATAAGCCACGTTTTTGCCTTGTCTTTTAGGGAAAAGGGAAACAATTTCATTCTAGCTATCTCTTCCAACCCCTGATTGGGAAGGAAGGTTGCAACTATTTTCTCAAAATCCCTTATGTGTGAATCGGGGCTCTGAGTTTCAAGTCCGTTGAACGTGAAAATTAGTTGCAACATCCCTGGCTTAACTATGAAAAGATGAGCTTGGACCGGAAGGAGGATGCATGATGGTGTNCACTTATTGACTTCAAAACTCTCAACTTTCCTTGACAATTTAGCAATTTTTAAAAACAAGTCCTCCTGGTCTCTCAAATCATAAATCCCTCCCCCTTGAGTTTGGCCACTCTTTTGAGGAGAAGACCTTGGTACATCGGTGGGATCTGTAATGTCCCATGATTGTGCATTTTGTGCCAATGTATCAAAGTAATCTAAGGCCTCATCAGGGTCTTTGTTCAAAAACTCCCCATTACACATCATGTCAATGAACTGTCGATGGCCCGGTGTGATTCCTTCATAAAAGAAACTCACCAATTGCCATGGTTCAAAGCCATGATGTGGAAGGGATTGTAGCAATTCCTTGTACCTCTCCCAACATTGATAGAATTGCTCATTGGGCTTTTTCGAAAAGTTTTGAATTTGCTTTTTTAGGGCAGTGGTTTTATGCACCGGAAAGAATTTGTTCAAAAACTCAGAAATCATTTGGCTCCACGATGTGATGGTTCGAGGCCTTAAGGAAATAAGCCACGTTTTTGCCTTGTCTTTCAGGGAAAAGGGAAACAATTTCATTCTAGCTATCTCTTCCATCCCATGATTGGGGAGGAAGGTTGCAACCATTTCCTCAAAATCCCTTATGTGTGAATAGGGGCTCTGAGTTTCAAATCCGTTGAACGTGGGAATTAGTTGCAACATCCCTGGCTTAACTATGAAAAGATGAGCTTGGACCGGAAGGAGGATGCATGATGGTGTGGTGCTTCGTGTTGGTTGTAGGAAATCCCTCATTGACCTCACCGGGGGATCCATTTGAAAATTATTCCCCTCATTCACGGGAGGGGGAAAATTCATTCTCAGATTGTGTATTTGGGGTTCTTATGGTCCCCCACCCCTTTGGACATTTGGATTTGCACCTATATTGTCAAAATTGTCACCCGCATCCTCNAATGTCTCATGATTGTGCATTTTGTGCCAATGTATCAAAGTAATCTAAGGCCTCATCAGGGTCTTTGTTCAGAAACTCCCCATTACACATCATGTCAATGAATTGTCGATGGACCGGTGTGATTCCTTCATAAAAGAAACTCACCAATTGCCATGGTTCAAAGCCATGATGTGGAAGGGATTGTAGCAATTCCTTGTACCTCTCCCAACATTGATAGAATTGCTCATTGGGCTTTTCCGAAAAGTTTTGAATTTGCTTTTTTAGGGCAGTGGTTTTATGCACCGGAAAGAATTTGTTCAAAAACTCAGAAATTATTTGGCTCCACGATGTGATGGTTCGAGGCCTTAAGGAAATAAGCCACATTTTTGCCTTGTCTTTTAGGGAAAAGGGAAACAATTTCATTCTAGCTATCTCTTCCATCACATGATTGGGGAGGAAGGTTGCAACCATTTCCTCAAAATCCCTTATGTGTGAATAGGGGCTCTGAGTTTCAAATCCGTTGAACGTGGGAATTAGTTGCAACATCCCTGGCTTAACTATGAAAAGATGAGCTTGGACCGGAAGGAGGATGCATGATGGTGTGGTGCTTCGTGTTGGTTGTAGGAAATCCCTCATTGACCTCACCGGGGGATCCATTTGAAAATTATTCCCCTCATTCACGGGAGGGGGAAAATTCATTCTCGGATTGGGTATTTGGGGTTCTTGTGGTCCCCCACCCCTTTGGACATTTGAATTTGCACCTATATTGTCAAAATTGTCACCCGCATCCTCGGGTTGTTCTTGGTCAATATTCATGGTAGGGGCCAAGTTTTGTCTAACAAGTCGGTTTCGGTCATTTCGCCTCCACATAAAACAAAATATATACAAAAAAAGTTATACACAATCAAGATTATGTACACGGAACAACGTACCTCAGCCCATGATGAAGATTATGGGACTTACCTCCGTCGTCCGAAAATCACCTTCTTGGTTTGACACTTGCTTCCCCGGCAGTGGCACCAAAAATGCTTGAGAAAATTCCTTGTGGTTTCCTAACCTATAAACATCACCTTTTAGCATGTATACTATATGAATGAAGGGGAGTGTCACTCTCCTGAGGATGATGTCAAAAGAAAGGGCAACGAAATGGTGGATGAATGAGATTTCAAATGTGAGTATGTGTGAACAAAAGTGCTCCCCAAGCGCAAGGAGACTTTCGCGGATCGTGTTTTACTTGGTGGTATTCCAAGGTCGTTTCCACGGGGAAGGAAGTAAACCGAGGGGAAGGTGATTTTGGGAGAAAGAAAGTGTAAAATCTTTGATTGTTGGAAGTTGTTTGGTGAAGTTGTTTTGATGCTAGTAAAATGAGAAACAAATGTTGGCAAATCCAAGAGGTCACTCCAATAGGAATACCGTCTCAACTCGAAACCCTCCTCCAATAGAGCATGAATGAACGATTGATTCGTGGGAAGCTAGGGGTAAGATTGGTGAGTATCTAAGCATAAACCGTGACTAGGCCTACGGAATATCAAAGACTCACCAAGTTATCCACCCTCAACCCAGTCAAACCGAACCATTGAACTCTGAAAGAGGGGAGGAGAATGAGTTGAAATGGTATACCCAAGTGGAGGTTCCTCTTGGTTTTGCCAACTAAGAGATTTAGCTATTCATGCTTAAAATAAAGACAACAATATGATGAGAAGACATTATGAAAAAATAAAGACTAAAGCTAAGCATAAACGAATTGCATAAATTTAACTTCCGGATAACCACCTCTTACTAAAGATTGGATGAGAAACTACTCACTCTTCATGACTTTGTTAAAGCTAGAAAAGTGAGTGATGCTCATCCCTCCAAGTAGAGGAGTTACAAGGTAACACATTTTACACAAGGAGCCGATCTTCGACAAAGAATGAGTGAATCACATTCCACCCTTCACGGCTTTGGTAAAGCTCTAGAAAAGTGGAAGAGTTTCACTCCTCTAAGGGAAGAAGGAAGCTCAAGCAATGGAAGTAAAAGAAAGCAATAACACAATAAAAGAAAGCAATACTTAAAGTAAAAGAAAGTAATAAATTAAAAGAAAGCAATAATACAATCAAAGAAAACAATACTTAAAGAAATCAATAAGCAATAAGAAAAACAATAATACTTTTGGAGGGTTTTTCACTTCCAAAAGATGAATGCTTTACAAGTCCTAAGGGGTGGTATTTATAGGCAACAAGGGAGGGTGAAAGTCTTGTTAGGTGGCCTTGAATCTTGTTAGGTGGACTTGAAGAGTCTTGTTAGGTGGCTTTGAATCTTGTTAGGTGGACTTGAAAATCTTGTTAGGTGGCCTTGAATTCTTTGATCCCCCTTTGTTTTGAGCTTTGATAATTGGCACCCCAGTAGTTTGTAGCTTTAATGCAATTGGCTCCCCAGTAGTTTGTAGCTTTGACGCACAAAATCCTGAAAAGAACAACAATTAATGCATTATCCTTTATTCACACACTAATTCTAATTTGATTTATTTTGACTAGTTTAACTTTATTCAACTAACACAATTTACCTATTAAATTATGCCTTAATTAGTGTTAATCAGGTAACGTTCGAACCATCAATTTAAAAACCTTCTACACACGTTCGAACGTTAATCACGTTCGAACGTTAACTCCTAGCTTATAAATACCTGGTTTGTCTTCTTCATTTCAAAATTGCCCTCAAAACTCCCCAAAACCCTCGGTGACCCTTCACTTCCTAGCCCTCAAAACTCCATATATTTCCAAATTTTGCCAAAAATCCACCATCCCAAACACATTCCCACCCCCATTCCTCACCTTTTTACCAAGAAATCCCAAACTCTTCTAGCCCTAAATCCCCTAAAATTGAGAATCATGTCCCTAAGGATGAAAATACCCGCAAGGCGGAGGGTGATTAATTAATAGCCCAATTTTTTTTGAAGAGGTAGGCGAGGAGCGAGAGGGGAGGCCATCCATTGTCCGGAGGTATGACAAGACCCGTTTCCCCAATGCTCAAAAGAAGGATAGGTATGAAAACTTCTACCAAACTCAAGCTATTGTTTTTGAATGCTCCATTGATTTGATTGATTTTGTTGAGTTGGGGATTCATGCCAACATGGAGGAGAGGAGTTGGAGCTTGTATTTGAGGAACAGTGGAGAAGCCGTGAAGGAGTTGGTGCGGGAGTTTTACTCCAACGCCGAGATCGTCAATGGGGCGAGACCTATGTGATAGGGACCCACATCAATATTGATGTGGACTATATTTTGGAGATGCAGGCCATACCAAGGGTACCAAGGCCTAGCTGCCACCCAAGAAAAAGTGTTGGCATGGATGTTATAGGGGCAGAGTTGACGGGCTTAGCTATATTTTCTTGGGTGGGTCAGAGATTTTTTAGGCAAGGTGAGTTGATAGACTAGTACAAGATGTTGAATTTGATTGTCGACTCCAACCTTGCCCCGATTGGACATAAGAACAAAATACTTCTAGAGATGACTCGATTACTATACGCAATCGAAAGGGGCCAAAACATAGACCTCCCCACATTGATCTTGACACAGATGATGAAGGGGTGTGATGTGAAGATAAATTCACTCCCCTTCAGCACGCTAGTGACAGATATATGCTTGGACTATGGGGTCCAAGTCAGGCCACAGATGGGAGTGCAGAAGCTGAGAAGGAGGAGAGAGAGCTCAAGGAAAAGACACAGGCACAAGAGGAGGTAGGTCCCAGCACTAGCACCAGCACCCGACGATCACTATGAGAGATCATGCTTGGCATCGAGGCCAAGCAGGATTAGATACTCTAATAGGAGGAGGAGATTCTCAGCTATTTGAGGGATTGAGAGAGAGATTTCTGTATTTAATAGTTGTGTTACTTCCTTTATTTTGTGGATAGTTGAATCTTTTGTGTTAAAACGATGATATTTTATGCCATCATTGACTTAATTTCAAGCCTTCGCCATTTCTTGTACTAAATTATATCCCTAGTTAGCCATGATTGAGCATTTAATGTATGATTTCTTTTTCAAGTAACCCATATGATAACGGAGCCACAAAAAAATATATTTGACATACCTTTGCTATCTAATTTTCTTGCACCCTCTTATAAATCAGTATGATACAGAAAAATAAGAGAAAAGGAAAAGATGATGGTGGCTACTGTTTAATTAAAGAAAAGTCGGTGCAAATAACTGAAAGAAAGAAAAGATACATAAAAATAGAAAATGGCCAAGAAAGTGAAAAATTAGAAAAATGAAAGAAAGACATACCATATAGGTGAAATTTCAAAAATCCAGAAAGAGGTGTGCTACACTATATAAAGAAAGGATAGCTTTTGAATACCATTGACGTTATTTCGTTAGCCACTGACCTCTGGCCACATTAAAACCTATAGAAAGCCCTAATTCATCTCAAGTCTAATGCATGTGGAGGTCGCCATCCAAAAGTTGGGGTATGTTTAATAGTATTTCTTTATTTGCATCAATATTCTTCCATTAGATTATGCCAAACGTGATTAGTCTGTTCCTTAGATATCACTCCTGTACTAATTGCGCATGTGAATTTTTAGTTAGCCTTCTTCTGATCACATGCCCTTTGAGACAAACATCACTATAGAGGTTTTTGAAATGAAAGCTATCTATGGAAGGTGGTAAAGTGGAATGTTTGTTTTATAAGAATTCCTGTTGCTAGAATGATCGTTCCTACTACACATGCAATTCAAAATACCAATGTGACAACTGCTCATTTTTGTGTAGAGCAAGTACCTTTGAAAGAGAAGTGATTGGGATATAAGTCAAAATTAAGGGTTGGGTGTCCCAATGACCATGGTGCTAACTCACTTTAATCAGCAATCTCACAGGCACATCTATTTTGACTGAAGTTTGTGGGTAACTTTACTGAAAACTCTCACGAGACAACACTCGTCTACTAGAGAAAACCTAGGGGTTCAACGGCTTGTTGCATATGCTAAATGCAACCGGGTGACATGCGAAAATGGCATTATAAATAANTCGCCATTTCTTGTACTAAATTATATCCCTAGTTAGCCGTGATTGAGCATTTAATGTATGATTTCTTTTTCAAGTAACCCATATGATAACCGAGCCATAAAAAAATATATTTGACATACCTTTGCTATCTATTTTTCTTGCACCCTCTTATAAATCAGTATGATACAGAAAAATAAGAAAAAAGAAAAGACGATGGTGGCTACTGTTTAATTAAAGAAAAGTCGGTGCAAATAACTGAAAGAAAGAAAAGATACAGAAAAATAGAAAATGGCCAAGAAAGTGAAAAATTAGGAAAATGAAAGAAAGACATACCATATAGGTGAAATTTCAAAAATCCAGAAAGAGGTGTGCTACACTATATAAAGAAAGGATAGCTTTTGAATACCATTGACGTTATTTCGTTAGCCACTGACCTCTGGCCACATTAAAACCTATAGAAAGCCCTAATTCATCTCAAGTCTAATGCATGTGGAGGTCGCCATCCAAAAGTTGGGGTATGTTTAATAGTATTTCTTTATTTGCATCAATATTCTTCCATTAGATTATGCCAAACGTGATTAGTCTGTTCCTTAGATATCACTCCTGTACTAATTGCGCATGTGAATTTTTAGTTAGCCTTCTTCTGATCACATGCCCTTTGAGACAAACATCACTATAGAGGTTTTTGAAATGAAAGCTATCTATGGAAGGTGGTAAAGTGGAATGTTTGTTTTATAAGAATTCCTGTTGCTAGAATGATCGTTCCTACTACACATGCAATTCAAAATACCAATGTGACAACTGCTCATTTTTGTGTAGAGCAAGTACCTTTGAAAGAGAAGTGATTGGGATATAAGTCAAAATTAAGGGTTGGGTGTCCCAATGACCATGGTGCTAACTCACTTTAATCAGCAATCTCACAGGCACATCTATTTTGACTGAAGTTTGTGGGTAACTTTACTGAAAACTCTCACGAGACAACACTCGTCTACTAGAGAAAACCTAGGGGTTCAACGGCTTGTTGCATATGCTAAATGCAACCGGGTGACATGCGAAAATGGCATTATAAATAAATTTTCATTTCAATTTTTTAGTATTACTAGAGACTTGCAATATTTACATTGGGGGTGTGATTAGGAGTTAAAATTAGCATCTTACTATGCCTTTTTAAGACTAATTATACTTTGATAGAGTTTCAATGATGGCATTTCAGAAGAAATATTGAACAAGGGCCTAAAGGCAATGGATATTGAACTTTCATGCAACAACCGCATGTTCTAGAAGAAAATTGAAGAAGTTTGAAACAAGGCAAGAACGTTTGAACGACAATCCACCTTCGAACATACTCTTGAATTATTGGAGGACCAAACAACTGAGATGATGATACATGGCATGTTATAGCTTAGAAGAAAGCCAAAGAGGTACTTGAGCACCACATTCAAACACCAACTATTGCTCGAATGTTGGCTTGAATCAATTGAGGACTCCTATGAAGAGTGTGCTATGGCGTATGACGTGTGGAAGTGGCTCTCACAGAAGAACAAAGGCCACTTGAGTGGGAAGTTTAAAACCCATCCAGCATTTGAACACCAATCAGAGAAGACAGGAGACAACGTTCGAATGCCAACTAACGTTTGAACGGCCGTCAAAGAAGAAAAGAGACCACGTTCGAACGCCAACTAATGTTCAAACGTTGTCCCCCAAATAGGCTACACAGTGGTTAATATTCTATCTGGACCTTGGGACTTGCACTTGGATGTTGAAGACCTTTCACTATTCTTTCACACTCTCTTACCCCCTCCTCCTTGCCTATTAATACTCCCATTGTGGGAGCTTCAAGGGAGATTTAGAGTAGAAAAATTGTAGGAGTTTGGCTTAGACTTAGACTTGCATTCATAGTCTTGCATAGAGAGAGAGATAGAAGGAGATAGATCATCTTTTGGTTGAGGAGGAAACCCACCAAAAGTGACTAGCTTTCTTCTACTTTCATTATTAGTTTCATTTGCTTCCATTGTTTGAGCTTCCTTCTTCCCTTAGAGGAGTGAAATTCTTCCACTTTTCTAGAGCTTTACCAAACTTGTGAAGGGTGGAATGTAATTCACTCATTCTTCATCGAAGATCAAGTCCTTCTGTAGTGTGTTTTACCTTGTAACTCTTTTACTTAGAGGGATGAGCGTCACTCACTTTTCTAGCTTTACCAAAGCTATGAAGAGTGAGTAGTTTCTCATTCACTTTTTAGTAAGAGGTGATGGACATGTATAAATCATCCAAAAGTTATATTTGTGCATTTCATTTATGCTTAATGCTTTATATTTCACTTGCTTATTGAATGATTGAATATATCTAGCAAAGCTAAGGTACTTTGTACAACCGTGAGCACTTTCTATGATATAAATGACTCTTGGCATAGAACGACTCTGTGGTTCTATGCAAGTACCCCAGCTAGATCTTCATGACTATATTTCAATCTTCACCATTATTGTGCTTGATTTAAAGAGTGGAATACTAATGCAATGGTTGGATGCCTTGTAGAAACACTTACTTGTATGTAGACGGGTTGAGTCTTGGCACAGACAATTCTTGTAAACTTTTACAAAGACATGGAACCATGCTCCTAATTCTCACAATACATCTTTATCTTCTGATTAACTTCTTATTGACACATGGGTTAATTGAGTTCCTAAGCACAAGTATAATAAATTGGATAATTAACCACATGTTCAGATCCTCTATCTAAAGGGTGATTGTTATATTTGATAACTTATTATATTTTGTCTTGAAAAACTCCTTGAAAAGAATCTTATATTCTGTCCAGAAAATCCCATAACTTCAAATCTCAAGGGTTCTAGTCACTTTGTCTCTGTCACTACTTATTTCAGAACACCAACAATAGTTCTCTGTGGATTCGACTCCATAATTAACCGGATTATTACTACAGCTTGATCGCCTGCACTTGGGTGTACACATTTCAGATCAAGTCAAGTTTTTGGTACCGTTGCCGGGGAACCATAAAAATGTTGTTACGTAAAAGGTGAAAATACATTCATTTTTGTATATACATTTTTGATTTATGGTGTAGAATTGTTATTTTATGTCGGAGAACGATCCTCACTTTCAAAATTTGCCAGAGGAATCTGTAGGATCTGTAAATCAGTCTGGATCATCTTCACCCCGATTAGTAGCAGACTCTTTTGAGAATAACATGGCAAAAAATAGGAGGGGAAAGTTCTTGTAAGAGAAGGGGAAGGTCCTATGAGAGAGGGGGAAGTTTCTAACATTCGAACTTTGTGAGATTATTTGCATCCCACTCGAAACAGTGTCTCCTCTTATTTTTTCTTTCCCACAAATGCACCCCTCTTTACTATAAAGGTGGGGATAGTGCAGCTACTACCTTAGTTTCATGGAGTTGAAGCAGAAAACCCATATCCGCCCATAAAAGATTTTGAGGAAGTATGTGGAACATTTCAAGACAATTCTGAGCTGACCAAGTTGAAACTTTTTCCTTTCTCTTTAAAGGACAAAGCTAAACAATGGCTAAATTCTTTAAAAGCCCATTCAATGCCTAACTGGCAGGCATTACAGAATGAATTTTTCAGAAAGTTTTTTCCTCTATACTGCATTAATGCACTCAAAAAGTAAATCAGGAATATTTTGGTTATAGAAGGGGAGACCTTTTACCAATGTTGGGGGAGATATTCAAGGATCTTCTCCAGTCTAGCCCACACTATGCTTTTGAGAATTGGACTTTGGTAGAATTTTTCTATGACTCCTTACCCACTAGACTACGTCAATTTATCGAAATGATGGCTCAAGAAGAGTTCATAGGAAAGAGTCCGTAGGAGGCATTCAATTTTTTTGACACCATATCTGATAGTTCTTAGATGTGGGACTTAGCCTCTCCTACTACTGTTGAAGCCAAACCATCTACTTCTCAAGGGGGTAATGTTTTTCTTGAAAGATGATGATGACCTGAGAGCGAAAATGACTATCTTGTCTCGAAAGCCAGAAGCTGTCAAGATGAAAAAGGTGCATCAAGTTGATGTTGTCCCTCCCATAGAATAAGTTTGTGGGATTTGTGCGCTGATAGGACACTCTACTAGGGAGTGTCCTACCATTCCGGCGTTCAAAGAGGTCTTGTTAGAACAAACAAATGTAATTTTCAACTTCAATAAGCCTTACTCCAACCCATATTCTAAAACATACAATCCAGGGTGGCAGAATCACCCGAAATTCAGTTAGAGGAACACACAACCAACTCCCATGAACCCACAACAAGGTTTACAACCACCACCTCAAAGACCTATCGCATATCAACATACCAACTACCACAAAAGAGGAGCCTTGAGGACACACTGAATCAGTTCATGCAAAGGCAAATGAGCAATAACAATAGTTCCACTCAGACTTTTACTGATTTCAAAACCCAGACCACTTAGTCTTTCGAGGATCTCAAAAGCTGCATCCAAAAGTTAACCCAATCCATGACCACACATAAGAAATGCAAGTTTCTTGCCCAACCAAAACAACAGTAAGGACAATTTTATGTGGAAAATCCTTCAAACATGGAGAACCCACAAGACCAAGCCCAAGTTGCCACTACAATAAGAAGTGGCAAGGTGATTGACAAAACCATTTGAGACATGTTAATTTTAAAGCCTAGACCTGAGTCAATCCTAGTCAATGCACCAGTGGAGCTTGAACCTATAATTGAACAAAAACCAGAATCGTCAAAGGAAAAAGAACCTTTGTGTCCTATTACTACTCCTTTTTCTCATAGACTTAAAACAATACAGAAGCTGAATAACCAACTAAAAAATTATGAGCTTTTTAGGCAAGTAAAGATCAAAATTCCATTTCTGGATGCAATTAAGCACGTTTCGTCTTATGCCAATTTTTTAAAAGACTTGTGTATAGTCAAAAGAAGCTAGAATGTCCAAAAAAGAGCCTTCTTGACAGAACAATCTAGTGCCCTATTTCAACACAAAACCCCTCCAAAATACAAGGATTCGGGGTGTCCAACTGTGACATATGTCATTGGAAACTTCAGAATAAAACAAGCATTGTTAGATCTTGGAGCCAGTGTCAATTTTCTCCCCTTCTCTATCTACCAGCAGTTGGGTCTCAAACGCACTGGTGTCACACTCTAGCTAGAAGAAAGATCTGTCAAAGTTCTTAAGGGCATTGTTGGCTGAGTATCATTGTTCTTGATACTCAGCAAACAATGCATTCAGAGAATGAAATTCCCTTCATTTTTGGTCGACCCTTCCTAGCAACTTCTAATGCACTAATCAATTACAGGAATGAAGTCATGAAATTAACTTTCAGGAATATGACTCTTGAACTGAATATTTTCAACATTGCCAAACACCCAGGAGAGGACAAAAAATTAAGAGAAATGAATTTCATTGAGTCTTTGATTTAGGAATATCTGAATGACACATTTTGTGAAAACACTAATGAGTCTTCTCTGATGAAGTCTATCACATCTGGGACAATAGATGATGATTAAAACCCAAAGAATTGCCCTGCGCATACTGTTGGGCATGAGCACCCAAGTGTGAAGAAATCTCACCAAGTGGCACAAAACCACGCTCATCAAGTGTCAAGCCAACAAAGCCTGAACTGAAACCTCTCCCATCTGACCTCAAATATGCATTCTTAGGAGAAGACGAGTCATATCTAGTGGTAATTTTATCTAAGCTTGCAGACTTGCAAGAGTCTAAGCTGATTGAAATTCTTAGATGCTACAAAAGCACGATTGGGTGGATTATCGCTAACTTGAAAGGTATAAGCCACTTAATCTACAATCATGCTATATACCTTGAAGAGGATTCAAAATCCTTTCATCAAATGTAGTGATGACTAAACCCTCACATGAAGGAAGTTGTGAGAACTGAGGTGCTCAAGCTATTAAATGTAAGAATAATCTTTCCCATCTCAGACAACAAATGGGTTAGCCTAACCAAGTTGTGCCTAAGATGTTTATAGTCATAGTGGTAAAAAATGATGCCAATGACTAGTACCAACTCGAGTTTTCACAAGATGGTGGATGTGTATAGACTATTGAAAACACAATTTAGTAATTTGGAAAGACCATTTTCCTCGTCCCTTTCTTGATCAAGTCTTGGAGAGAATTACAGGTCATGAATTTTACTATTTTCTAGATGGGTATTCCAGGTATAATCAAATTGAGATCGCACTGAATGACCAGGAGAAAACAACATTCACATGCCCCTTTGGCACCTTTGCATTCAAAAGGATGCCATTTAGACTTTGTAATGCTCCTACAACCTTCCAAAGGTGCATGCTAAGCTTGTTTAGTGACATGGTTAAGAAATTTTTGGAAGTGTTTATGGCTGACTTCTCGGTGTATGGTGACTCGTTTGATTTGCATCTGACTAACCTGGAGAAGGTGTTGATAAGATGTAAGGAAGCCAATCTAGTGCTCAATTGGGAGAAATGCCATTTCATGGTAACACAAGACATTGTCTTAGGTCACATTGTGTTGTTTGAAGGCATGAAAGTTGACAAGACAAAAATAGATCTAATTGGAAATTTGCCTGCTCTTAAGACTGTTATGGAAGTCTAATCATTTCTAAGACATGCAGAGTTCTATAGGATATTCATAAAAGACTTTAGTACCATATCTAAACTCATGTGTCATCTCTTGAGTCAGGACGTATTTTTTGTGTGGAGTGAAGCATGCCAGAAAGCTTTTCACAAGTTTAAGGGTATGTTAATTTTTGCCCCAATAATGCAACCTCCTGAGTGGACCCAACCCTTTGAACTAATGTGTGATGCAAGTGATTATGCTATAGGTGCTGTGTTAGGACAAAGAAAGTATGAGAAACCCCTATCTGATTTACTATTCAAGCAAGACTTTGAATGATGCTGAAATGAATTATTCTACAACTGAAAAAGAATTTCTTACTGTAGTTTTTTCTATGGGGAAATTTGGTTCTGACCATGTTGGTTCATCTGTTATTTTTTTCAATGACAATGTAGCACTGAAATTTTTGCTCACAAAGAAGGATGCCAAGCCACGACTCTTAAGATGGATACTCTTATTACAAGAGTTTGATTTGATCATTAAGGACAAGAAAGGTGTTGAGAGTATGGTGGCAGAACATCTATCTAGATTAACATATGAATTTCAGGAGGATTGGTTGCCAATCAATAAGAATTTCCCCGATGAACAACTGTTCATACTTGAGGAGGGAGACACCATGGTATGGTGACATTGCTAACTTCCTTGTTATTGGTATGCTTCCTCCATCCTTTACAATAATGGACAAAAAAAAAATTCTAAGGGAGGTTTGTAGTTTCATTTGGGAGGATCCATACATATTTAAGCACTGTAAGGATCAAATCATAAGGCATTGCATCCCCGATCATGAGAGCAAGCAGGTAATATCATTTTGGCATTCTGAAGTATGTGGTGGCCATTTCTCATGTAAGAAATTGCTGCAAAAATCTTGCAGTGTGGATTTTATTGGCCCACACTTTTTAAAGATGTCCATGCCTTTTGTCTAACGTGTGATAGATGCCAAAGGTGAAGAAGTATTTCTAAAAGAAAAATGATGCCCTTAAACCCCATTCTGGTGATTAAAATTTTTGATTGTTGGGGCATCGATTTTATGGGACCATTTCCCCCTTCCTTTGGCTATCTATATATTTTAGTGGATGTAGACTATATGTCCAAATGGGTTGAAGCAATTCCATGCCAGAATCATGATCACCAAACAGTGATTAAATTTTTAAAAGACAACTGTTCGTCCTAGTTTGGAATTTTGAAATCCATCATAAGTGACAGGGTTGCTAATTTTTTGCAATCGTCCTTTTTAGAATTTGATGAAAAAGTACTTGATTTTTCACAAAATTACAACCCCTTATCATCCACAGACTAGTGGACAAGATGAATTAGCTAATCGAGAGATCAAACTAACTTTAGAAAAAAATAATAAACCCAGACTGCAAGGATTGATCATCAAGACTAACTGATGCACTCTGGGCATATCACATTATTTTTAAAATAATTTTGGGCATGTCTCCTTATCGATTAGTTTATGGCAAGCCTTGTCACCTACCTGTGGAATTGGAACACAGAGCATATTGGGCGATTAAAGCAATGAACATTGACCTAGACAAAGCTGGAATCTCAAGAAAACTTTAGATTAATGAATTGGAGGAATTAAGGAATGAGGCATATGACAATGCAAAAATTGAAAAGGAAATGATGAAAATATTTCTTGATAAAAACATAATGAGAAAATCCTTTACCCCTTCACAAAAAGTCCTGTTATTCAATTCAAGGCTTCGCTTATTTCTTGGTAAGTTGAGATCAAGGTGAACTGGGCCTTACATTGTCAAACAAGTGTTTGGACATGGAGTAGTAGAAGTGGAACACCCATCAAACGACAATATCTTTATTGTCAATGGTCAACATTTGAAATCATTTTTGGAAGACTTTGTTAAAAATGAGCAAACTATTCTTTTTATGGATCCAAAATATTCTTCTGAGATTTGTGCTCGCCGACACAAAAAAGGGTCGGATCAGGAAAAATCCAACCCGACTCGACCTGAGAGGACTCCTTTATAAGGCCCCCAACCCTTTTCCTCTTTTCCCCATCCGCCGCTTTTTCTTCTTCTTCTTCTCTTTCTTCGTTTTCACTGTTCTCTGCAAAATGACCCACCCCCTGCAAATCCATGGCCACACACTCCAATGACACAGTCCTACGCTTCATGATTTGCATTTTATTACTGTATTTGTATATGGGTTTCCTGCTTCTGTTCACGCTCACGCACAAGGGTTTCCATCCTAGCTGAAACCCAGATCTACATAAAGATGATTAATTTTCGTATTTTGTTTGTAGGTTTTGGCAGATGAACAGATCTCTACCTTTTAACTTCATCTCCAAAACTCCATACATTGGTAACTTTGAAACATTAGGGACAATGTTCAGTTTAGGTTGGGGGTGAGAACTACAGTTCATATTTTGTACCCATAAATTTATTTGTTTTTGTTGTTATTGTTGTTGCTTTTGATCATATTGTGTACTCTATCTCATATTTTGTTTAAATTGATGATCATGTCTTTAAGTCAGCTCCAATCATCATTCTGACTTGATGTGAAACCCACCAAACATAACTAGATCCAACAATGAAAAGGAACCCAAGATCGTTTTATGATTATAATTGAATGATGGACCTTAACCCGTTGTTTACGTCAACTAAGAACCTTGGTATATATGACCTCTACCTATTGTCTGATGTGAAACAAGAACCATGGTGTAAGGAAGATGCCACAAACAGTGGTGTAAACCCGTTTGATAAGTCGTTGGTGAACGCCACAGAAAATCCTGATATGTTCATTTAGTTCTTCAAAGAACCGTAGAGAAAACACTCTCAAATTTTATTGAAATATTAATCTCCCTTTTTCATTGATTAAACACCTATTTATAAGGATGGCAATTACAAGAAAAATTCCTAATCTATTAAGGAAACAAATCTTAATCTGCTAAGGAAACAAATTCCTAATCAGCTAAGGAAACAAATTCCTAATCGGCTAAGGAAACAAATCCTAATCTTCTAAGGAAACAAATCCTAATCTACTAAGGAAACAAATCCTAATAGGAGTTTATATTTTGAAAATCCAAACCCAAATAGGAATAACTAAAGACTAAAACTCTTACTTGCCTAAAATATAAAAAGGGAAGTAAATGGCATGGAAGACTTACAATCCGACCCAAAAAAAGTAAATGGCATGCAAGTGGATAATGCTCAATGGGCCTCCACAAATTTGCTTGAGCCCATGCCTCTTGAATCAGCCCGTTGAGTACATCTTTAAACTTCGTTGCTCGTGCTCTCATAATCGACCCAATTGGAACTTGAACTAGATCCCTCGAAGTTGTGCTATGATTTGCATGATTCCCCTCCTCTTGAAAAGGATTTGCCCTCAAATCATCAGTACATCAAAAGGACTTAAATCAGTAACATTAAAAGTAGCACTTACATTGTACTCACCAGGTAAATCTAGCTTGTAAGCGTTGTTATTGATGAGCTCTAGGATTGGAAAAGACCATCTCCTCTTGGAAGCAATTTGGAACGTCTTTGCGCCATAAATCTCTCTTTTCTTATATGCAGCCAAACCTAATCTCTGGTTTAAAAAATGAGCATGTGATGCCCCTTGTTGGCTTGCTTTGCATACTGATCCGTTCTTTTCTCAATGTTGAATCTTGCCTTCTCATGAATCGTTATGTTGTTGATTGCCTGACAATCAACACACATTCTCCATGTCACATCTTTCTTAGGTATGAGTAAAATCAGAACTGCGCATGGGCTCATGCTCTCCCTCATGTGCCCTTTCTACAAAAACTCTCTTACCTGCCATTGAAGCTACTTTGTCTCCTCGAGATTGCTCCTATAGGCTGGTCGGTTGGGAATTGTTGCACCGGGAACAAAATCAATTTGATGTTCAATCCCTTGGATTGGAGGTAACTCATGTGGTGTTTCCTCTGGAAAGACATCTTCATACTCCTGCAAAAGAGTAAACAACAGAACTAGGCAAAGCAAGGTCAAGTTCGTTAGTGTTTAAAAATGCCTCTTTGTACAAAAGTACAATCATCGATTGATTTGAAAACACTACTCGCTTAATTTCACTGATAGAAATTCTTTTGTTTTCTCTCAATGGCTGAATTTTGATTTTCTTTTTCTCTCTCATTTTTCTTGGCCTCTCTTTGATTTTCACTTTTTTTTTTGTTTGTTCATTCTCTTTCTTTTGATCACTATCTTTTTTGCAATCTCACTTGATCCTCATATACTTGCTGTGGTGTCAATGGTACAAGAGTGATCGATCATTGATTAAGCACAAAGGAGTATTTGTTCATAAAACCATCATGCTTCACATGCCTATCAAACCTCCATGGACGACCTAGCAATAAGTGTCCCCCTTGCATTGGTATAACATCAAACAACACGTCATTTTCATACTTACCGATTCGAAATGCAACTAACACCTGCTGGTTCACCCTTATCTCACCACTATCATTTAACCATTGTAACTTCTACGGTTTAGGGTGTTTCAACACAGATAGTCCCAATTTCTCCACCATAATTGTGCTTGCAACATTAGTACCATACCACTATCAATAATCACACTACATACCTTGTCTTTGATGTAGCACCAAGTGTGAAAGATGTTCTCCCGTTGCACTTCACCAACCTCTTTTGCATGCACGCTCAATGCTCTCCTTGCCACCAATGTCAATGCATCAGGGGCTAAATATTCCTCCTTGAAAACGTCCTCCAATGGTGGCATGCCATCGGTGTCAAAATCTTTATTGCCGGTCAAAATTTCACCATTGTCTTGCAACACCATGACTTGCTTGTTTGGACATTGACTTGCTATATGTCCCATGCCTTGACTTTTAAAAAATTTAATGTCACAATTCCTAGAGGTAGAAGTGTTGATTTTACCTTGAGGAATGTGGTTGGTGTTTGCAGACTTGGGCTCGAGTTTGGACATTTGTGACTTGTCCATTTGTTTGGTATAACTCGATTTCCAAGAGGTAGAACTAGAGTTATGGACTGCATGTGACCCACCCCCCTCTTGAGTTGTTGCTCCACTTTGATGGCCATGTGCACCATATCTTCCAACTTTACATAATGATGTATCTTTACCTTATCTTGGATTTTCCCGTTTAATCAAAGTAAAAACCTAGCCATTGCAGCCTCTCGATCTTCCTCTACATTAGTTCTAATCATAGCAATCTCCATCTCTTTGTAGTAATCCTTCACGCTCCAGCTTCCCTATCTAAGACCTTGTAGCTTTTTGAACAACTCTTGGTAGTAGTAACTTGGAACAAACCACTTTCTCATCACCGTTTTCATCTCCTCCCATGTCTTTATCAGTTATTCTCTATTTCAATTCTTGTTTATAACAAGTTGATCCCACCAAGTAATAGCATAGTCCGAAAACTCAATCACCGCTAATTTTACCTTCTTTACTTTGGAATAGTTGTGGCAGTCAAGTACGAACTCCATCTTCTTCTCCCACTCAAGGTATGCTTTAGGATCATATCTACCTTTAAATGATGGAATCATCATCTTAATACCATCCAAGTTGTTATATTCCCAATTCCTAGCTTCTCTAAACCTCCCTCCATGTCTCCTATTACTAACAATAGAATTTTGATCATCTTATTCACCAAAACTAGCCCTATAAGGCTCTTCTTCTTCAACCCTCACTTCCCTTGGTTGAATTCTTTCCCTTCTACGCACATTAGGGATGTTTTGTGGCTACTTTCCAACTTCATCACACGCCTCATCTCACTCATCATAGCCTCCATAAACAATTTCAAGTCAGCCAGTTCTGTAGCCTCTTTAGTCATATTCTTAGCATTGTTGTGAGACATGATTGTTGCAAAACAAAGTTAGAAAAAGAAAAAAATAAAAATAAAAGGACCTCACAATTCTCTCTTTTATGTTTACACTCAAGGATGTGGGTCACTCTACACTCGTGTTTTACTCAAAAATACATGTCTTTTAACCCTCTAATGTTCTCACCACTCTCGCCTTTTTAGGAATTTTGGGTTTTTAAGAGCAAGGATTCAAGGAACATGGCTGATTATATTTTTGGAAGCTCAAAATAATAAGATTTCCACAACAAAATATCTAATTTTGGGGGTTGAGGTGATTTTTTTTGGGCTTATTGGACCCAAAATGGATGAAAACAAACAATTTGGTAATAACTAGAACCAACTAATTTCCAATTTCGTAATAATTAGAAAACCAACCAATTTCGGGCTTCTCTTTGTTTTTTTTTTAACTCCTTTCGGCCTTCTTTTTTTTTTTTTGTTTTTTTGTTTTGATTCCTTTCTATTTTTTTTGTATGAACAACAACTATCTTTGGATAGTAACAGAATAAGATTTTGTAATAAACTAGAACCAACAAAATACAAGCGAAATTGGGGGGTAAAGGAAATTCGGCTAAACTACAATTTGTGAACCTAGTTTGGGAGTAAAGAACATAGAATAAAGAAAAGAAAGGTTTTTTGTTTTTTCTAAAGATAGGCAAACCTGAACTAGAACCTTTGTTCTGATACCAAATGATGTGAATACCCCCAAACATAAAGATCTAACGACCAAAAGGAACCCAAGAAAAATTCCTAATCTGCTAAGGAAACAAATCCTAATCTACTAAGAAAACAAATCCTAATTTACAAAGAAAACAAATCCTAATCTACTAAGGAAACAAATCCTAATCTGGTAAGGAAACAAATCCTAATCTACTAAGGAAACAAATCTTAATAGGAGTTTATATTTTGACAATCCAAACCCAAATAGGAATAACTAAAGACTAAAACTCTTACTTGCCTAAAATAGAAAAAGGAAAGTAAATGGTGTGCAAGCCTTACAATCAGACCCAAAAAAAAAGTAAATGACATACAAGTGAATCATGCTCAATGGGCCTCAATGAATTTGCTTGAGTGCATGCCTCTTGAATCAGCCCATTGAGTACATCTTTAAACTTCCTTACTCGTGCTCTCGTAACTGGCCTAATTGGAACTTGAACTAGATCCTTTGAAGTTGTGCTATGATTTGTATCATGACTAGCAGACGTTAAAAACTAGATAGCGAGTCTTAAAGCTTAGAAAGCATGAATGGTAAACTTTTTTGGTTTAGTCTGAGAGTTTTATACACTTTTACTTCTAATGTGCATGTGGTGATCATGAGAAAAATAAGATTGCTAAGAAAAACTAAAATCTGAGAAGAGCAAGCGAAACTACTATGTGGCAGAAGCACTTTTGCTAAATGTTGTCATGCCAAAAGACTCGGTGCCTGTAAACAATATGGCAGGATCTTTCACATGAAAGAATATAATCAGTGTTCTGAACCAATTTTTGGTCGCACACTTGATCGATTAGACTGGATAGTGAATGGGCATAGTAAGGATTATCTTGAGACGCCATGCTACTCCAGTCCTATGCGTAGATAGTTTATGTGACAAGAAATTGGAAGAGTCATTGATTGTTCGAATGACATCGAGTTAGGGCAAGAATTGGATTAGAGTATTCTTAACAAACTTGTGAAAAACTATTTTATTTTTTGGGATGAAGCGTAATGGTATGAACTTTTTCTTGTAAAAAGTGTAAATGCCTTTTTATTAAATGTATAAACTCTTTTGATTGAAATGAAAAAGTGGACAGAGTAAGGAATGTCCTAGAATACCAACCTAAAGTGTGGTTTGGGACTTATCCTGAGACACCATGAATTTTTAGTTCAAATTTGTGTGTATAGCCTTCTTTTAATGTGTGGATATAAATGTCCATATAACTGTGATTTCAAATTTGGCGTTCGAATGACTTGCTCATAGTACTTTTGCCTATGTAGTCTTTCAAAAATGCTGGCAACTCTTCACATTCGAACGCCAATAAATGTTCAAATGTTGGATGCTTACAGTACTTTGGCTCCTGCGGGGACCCCAAAATACAAGGATCTCCAAACGTTCGAACACTCTAAGAATGTTTGAACTAGAACCAAATGTTCGAACGCCAAACCCACGTTCAAACCCTAGGAGCTTATAGTACTTTGGCCTCTGACAGAACTCAAAAGTACTGGGAGCTCTCCATGTTCGAACGGCAGGGTTACGTTTGAACCATAAGTTTAAAAACCTTCTACACACGTTCGAACGTTAGTCACGTTCGAACATTAACTCCTAGCCTATAAATATCTGCTTTGCCTTCTTCATTTCAGGGTTGGGTGTCCCAATGACCATTGCATGTTGCAGCTTAGAATAAAATCAATGAGGTACTTGAGTACCACGTTCGAACGCTAATTAACGTTTGAATGTTGGCTTGAATCAATTGAGCACTCCCAAGAAGAGTGTGGTATGGTATATGGTGTGTGGAAGTGGCTCTCACAGAAGAACAAAGGCCACTTGAGTGGGAAGTTTAAAACCTCATCCAACGTTTGAACGCATATCAGAGAAGACATGAGACAATGTTTGAATGCCAACTAACGTTCGAACGGCCATCAAAGAAGACAGGAGATCACGGTTTGAATGCCAACTAACATTCAAACGTTATCCCCCAGACAGGCTATAAAGTCATTGATATTCTATTCGAACCTTGGGACTTTCACTTGGACTTTGAAGACCTTGCACTATTGTTTCCCACTCCCTTGACCCCTCCTTTTTGCCTATAAATACTCCCATTGTGGAAGATTCAGGGGAGACTTAGAGTAGAAAAATTGTAGGAGTTAGGCTTAGACTTAGACTTGCATTCATAGTCTTACATAGAGAGAGATAGAAGGAGATATATCATCTTTTAGTTGAGGAGGAAACCCTCCAAAAGTGACTAGCTTTCTTCTATTTTCATTATTAGTTTCATTTGTTTCCATTGTTTGAGCTTCCTTCTTACCTTAGAGGAGTGAAACTCTTCCCCTTTTCTAGAGCTTTACCAAGGACGTGTTGGGTGGAACGTGATTCACTCATTCTTCATCGAAGATTGGCTCCTTGTGTAGTGTGTTTTACCTTGTAACTCCTCTACTTGGAGGGATGAGCATCACTCACTTTTCTAGCTTTACCAAAGTCTTAAAGAGTGAGTCGTTTCTCATTCACTCTTTAGTAAGAGGTGATGGACATGTATAAATTATCCGGAAGTTATATTTGTGAATTTTGTTTATGCTTAATACTTTATATTTCACTTGATTATTGAATGATTGAATACCTTTAGCAAAGCTAAGGTACTTTGTACAACTAAGTACTTTCTATGACATTGATGACTCTTGACATAAAATGACTCATTGGTTCTAGGCAAGTACCCTGGCTAGATCTTTATGATTACATTTTAATCTTCACCATTATTGCGCTTTATTTAAAGAATGGAATACTAACGCAATGGTTGGATGTCTTGTAGAAACACTTGCTTGTTTGTAGATTGGNTTCACCAAAACTAGCCCTATAAGGCTCTTCTTCTTCAACCCTCACTTCCCTTGGTTGAATTCTTTCCCTTCTACGCACATTAGGGATGTTTTGTGGCTACTTTCCAACTTCATCACACGCCTCATCTCACTCATCATAGCCTCCATAAACAATTTCAAGTCAGCCAGTTCTGTAGCCTCTTTAGTCATATTCTTAGCATTGTTGTGAGACATGATTGTTGCAAAACAAAGTTAGAAAAAGAAAAAAATAAAAATAAAAGGACCTCACAATTCTCTCTTTTATGTTTACACTCAAGGATGTGGGTCACTCTACACTCGTGTTTTACTCAAAAATACATGTCTTTTAACCCTCTAATGTTCTCACCACTCTCGCCTTTTTAGGAATTTTGGGTTTTTAAGAGCAAGGATTCAAGGAACATGGCTGATTATATTTTTGGAAGCTCAAAATAATAAGATTTCCACAACAAAATATCTAATTTTGGGGGTTGAGGTGATTTTTTTTGGGCTTATTGGACCCAAAATGGATGAAAACAAACAATTTGGTAATAACTAGAACCAACTAATTTCCAATTTCGTAATGATTAGAAAACCAACCAATTTCGGGCTTCTCTTTGTTTTTTTTTTAACTCCTTTCGGCCTTCTTTTTTTTTTTTTGTTTTTTTGTTTTGATTCCTTTCTATTTTTTTTGTATGAACAACAACTATCTTTGGATAGTAACAGAATAAGATTTTGTAATAAACTAGAACCAACAAAATACAAGTGAAATTGGGGGGTAAAGGAAATTCGGCTAAACTACAATTTGTGAACCTAGTTTGGGAGTAAAGAACATAGAATAAAGAAAAGAAAGGTTTTTTGTTTTTTCTAAAGATAGGCAAACCTGAACTAGAACCTTTGTTCTGATACCAAATGATGTGAATACCCCCAAACATAAAGATCTAACGACCAAAAGGAACCCAAGAAAAATTCCTAATCTGCTAAGGAAACAAATCCTAATCTACTAAGAAAACAAATCCTAATTTACAAAGAAAACAAATCCTAATCTACTAAGGAAACAAATCCTAATCTGGTAAGGAAACAAATCCTAATCTACTAAGGAAACAAATCTTAATAGGAGTTTATATTTTGACAATCCAAACCCAAATAGGAATAACTAAAGACTAAAACTCTTACTTGCCTAAAATAGAAAAAGGAAAGTAAATGGCGTGCAAGCCTTACAATCAAACCCAAAAAAAAAGTAAATGACATACAAGTGAATCATGCTCAATGGGCCTCAATGAATTTGCTTGAGTGCATGCCTCTTGAATCAGCCCATTGAGTACANCGTGCAAGCCTTACAATCAGACCCAAAAAAAAAGTAAATGACATACAAGTGAATCATGCTCAATGGGCCTCAATGAATTTGCTTGAGTGCATGCCTCTTGAATCAGCCCATTGAGTNCGCATATCAGAGAAGACATGAGAAAATGTTTGAATGCCAACTAACGTTCGAACGGCCATCAAAGAAGACAGGAGATCACGGTTTGAATGCCAACTAACATTCAAACGTTATCCCCCAGACAGGCTATAAAGTCATTGATATTCTATTCGAACCTTGGGACTTTCACTTGGACTTTGAAGACCTTGCACTATTGTTTCCCACTCCCTTGACCCCTCCTTTTTGCCTATAAATACTCCCATTGTGGAAGATTCAGGGGAGACTTAGAGTAGAAAAATTGTAGGAGTTAGGCTTAGACTTAGACTTGCATTCATAGTCTTACATAGAGAGAGATAGAAGGAGATATATCATCTTTTAGTTGAGGAGGAAACCCTCCAAAAGTGACTAGCTTTCNCATAACTGGCCCAATTGGAACTTGAACTAGATCCTTTGAAGTTGTGCTATGATTTGTATCATGACTAGCAGACGTTAAAGAACTAGATAGCGAGTCTTAAAGCTTAGAAAGCATGAATGGTAAAATTTTTTGGTTTAGTGTGAGAGTTTTATACACTTTTACTTCTAATGTGCATGTTGTGATCATGAGAAAAATAAGATTGCTAAGAAAAACTAAAATCCGAGAAGAGCAAGCGAAACACTTTTGCTAAACGTTGTCATGCCAAAAGACTCGGTGCCTGTAAACAATGTGGCAGGATCTTTCACATGAAAGAATATAATCAGTGTTCTGAACCAATTTTTGGTCGCACACTTGATCGATTAGACTGGATAGTGAATGGGCATAGTAAGGATTATCTTGAGACGCCATGCTACTCCAGTCCTATGCGTAGATAGTTTATGTGACAAGAAATTGGAAGAGTCATTGATTGTTCGAATGACATCGAGTTAGGGCAAGAATTGGATTAGAGTATTCTTAACAAACTTGTGAAAAACTATTTTATTTTTTGGGATGAAGGGTAATGGTATGAACTTTTTCTTGTAAAAAGTGTAAATGCCTTTTTATTAAATGTATAAACTCTTTTGATTGAAATGAAAAAGTGGACAGAGTAAGGAATGTCCTAGAATACCAACCTAAAGTGTGGTTTGGGACTTATCCTGAGACACCATGAATTTTTAGTTCAAATTTGTGTGTATAGCCTTCTTTTAATGTGTGGATATAAATGTCCATATAACTGTGATTTCAAATTTGGCGTTCGAATGACAGTTGCTCATAGTACTTTTGCCTATGTAGTCTATCAAAAATGCTGGCAACTCTTCACATTTGAACGCCAATAAATGTTCGAATGTTGGATGCTTATAGTACTTTGGCTCCTACGGGGACCCCAAAATACAAGGATCTCCAAACGTTCGAACACTCTGAGAATGTTTGAACTAGAACCAAATGTTCGAACGCCAAACCCACGTTCAAACCCTAGGAGCTTATAGTACTTTGCCCTCTGACAGAACTCAAAAGTACTGGGAGCTCTCCATGTTCGAACGGCAGGGTTACGTTTGAACCATAAGTTTAAAAACCTTCTACACATGTTCGAACGTTAGTCACGTTCGAACGTTAACTCCTAGCCTATAAATATCTGTTTTGCCTTCTTCATTTCAAAATCACCCAAAACCCTCAAAAACCCCCAAAACCCTCGGTGACCCTTCACTTCCTAGCCCTTAAAACTCCATCCATTTCCAAAATTTGCCAAAAATCCACCATCCCAAACACATTCCCATCCCCATTTCTCACCTTTTTACAAAGAAATCCCAAACTCTTCAAGCCCTAAATCTCCCAAAATTGAGAATCATGCCCCCAAGGATGAAAATGCCTATAAGGAGGAGGCTGATCAATCGCCGATGAGGTGCAGGATGCCTTGGATGAGGAGGAGGATAGAGGGCTCGAGGCAGAGACATAGGAACAATAGGAGGTAGGTCCCAACACTAACACCCGATGATCACTACGAGAGATCATGCTTGACATCGAGGCCAAACAGGATGAGATACTCCGACAACAGGTGGAGATTCTTAGCTATTTGAGGGGAGGAGCTGGAGAGACGAGAGATTGAGAGAGAGATTTTTGTATTTAATAGTTGTGTGTGTTACTTCCTTTATCTTGTGGATAGTTGAATCTTTTGTATTAAAACAATGATATTTTATGAAATGAATGATTTATTTTTATCACTTTTATCTCTTTTTTTAATTGCATGTGTATATTTAGCTTTACATTGTTATTTTTCAATGAATGATGGAACAAATGTGAATATTGAGACTGTTTGTTAAAATAACGTATTGCATGATCGATTTGACACCTCACTTAGCAAGCTTGGAAAAATGGTATTCTCTCTATACTCAATTATCAAATGTACATTGGTATTTGTTATTCTTAAGGTACAAAATTACCATACTCAAAAATGAAATCAATATATAACCGACATTTCTTGAAAAACCTGACATAACCAATGGAGATAACAAAGAACACCATGGTAAGTTTTGAGCATTGCGATGCTTTTGAGAGAATATCAACATTTACTCAAGTAAGGTTTATCACTGTCTATCCTTGAATAATCTCATTAAACTTGCTTTTAATGATGCAACTAGAGCAATCTATTGACATATCCCACAAAGAATCTATTCATACGAGACATACATGTGCACATACTTGAAAGAGGATCTTTGGCCATCATTGATTTAATTTTGAGCCTTAACCATTTCTTTTACTAAATTATATCCCTAGTTAGCCGTGATTGAGCCTTTAATGTATAATTTCTTTTTCAAGTAACCGATATGATAACCGAGCCACATAAAAATATATTTGGCATACCTTTGGTATCTAATTTTCTTGCACCCTCTTATAAATCAATATTTACCTTTGGTATATAACAATTATTGTTGCTAGAATGATCATTCCTACTACACAGGGAATTATACCAATGTGACAACTACTCATTTTTGCACAGAGCAAGTACTTTTGAAAGGGAAATGTGTGGTATATAAGTTGAAATTGAGGGTTGGGTGTCCCAATGACCATGTTAATCAGCAATCTTACATATACATCTGTTTGACTGAAGTTTGTGGGTAACTTTCCTAAAAACCCTCACGAGACAACACTGGTCCACTATGTGAAACCTAAAGGTTCAACAACTTGTTGCATACGATAAATGCAACCAGATGACCTACTGAAATGGTATTATAAATAAATTTTCATTTAATTTTTGTAGTATTACTAGAGACTATCAATATTTAGGTTGGGGGTGTGATTAATAGTTAAAATTAACATCTTACTATGCCTTTTTAAGACTAATTATACTTTGTTAGAGTTTCAATGATGGCATTTTAGGAGAAATACTGAACAAGGGTCTAAAGTCAATGTATATTAAACTTTCATGCAACAACATCATGTTTTGGAAGAAAATTGGAGAAATTTGAAACAAGGCAAGAACGTTTGAACGTATGCTAAGATGATGATACATGGCATGTTGCAGCTTAGAAGAAAATCAATGAGGTACTTGAGTACCACATTCGAACGCTAATTAACGTTTGAACGTTGGCTTGAATCAATTGAGCACTCCCAAGAAGAGTGTGGTATGGTATATGGTGTGTGGAAGTGGCTCTCACAGAAGAACAAAGGCCACTTGAGTGGGAAGTTTAAAACCTCATCCAACGTTTGAACGCATATCAGAGAAGACATGAGACAATGTTTGAATGCCAACTAACGTTCGAACGCCCATCAAAGAAGACAGGAGATCACGGTTTGAATGCCAACTAACATTCAAACGTTGTCCCCCAGACAGGCTATAAAGTCATTGATATTCTATTCGGACCTTGGGACTTTCACTTGGACTTTGAAGACCTTGCACTATTGTTTCCCACTCCCTTGACCCCTCCTTCTTGCCTATAAATACTCCCATTGTGGAAGATTCAGGGGAGACTTAGAGTAGAAAAATTGTAGGAGTTAGGCTTAGACTTAGACTTGCATTCATAGTCTTACATAGAGAGAGATAGAAGGAGATATATCATCTTTTAGTTGAGGAGGAAACCCTCCAAAAGTGACTAGCTTTCTTCTATTTTCATTATTAGTTTCATTTGTTTCCATTGTTTGAGCTTCCTTCTTACCTTAGAGGAGTGAAACTCTTCCCCTTTTCTAGAGCTTTACCAAGGACGTGATGGGTGGAACGTGATTCACTCATTCTTCATCGAAGATCGGCTCCTTGTGTAGTGTGTTTTACCTTGTAACTCATCTACTTGGAGGGATGAGCATCACTCACTTTTCTAGCTTTAACAAAGCCTTAAAGAGTGAGTAGTTTCTCATTCACTCTTTAGTAAGAGGTGATGGACATGTATAAATTATCTGGAAGTTATATTTGTGCATTTTGTTTATGCTTAATACTTTATATTTCACTTGATTATTGAATGATTGAATACCTTTAGCAAAGCTAAGGTACTTTGTACAACTGAGTACTTTCTATGACATTGATGACTCTTGACATAAAATGACTCATTGGTTCTAGGCAAGTACCCCGGCTAGATCTTTATGATTACATTTTAATCTTCACCATTATTGTGCTTTATTTAAAGAATGGAATACTAACGCAATGGTTGGATGTCTTGTAGAAACACTTGCTTGTTTGTAGATTGGTTGAGTCTCAGCACAGACAATTCTTGTAAACTTCTACAAAGACATCTAAACCATGCTCATAATTCTCACAATCCATCTTTATCTTCCAATTAACTTTATGTTGACACAGGGGTTAATTGTGTTTCTAAGCACAAGTATAATAATATGGATGATTAACTACATATTCAAATCTTCTGGCTAAAGGGTGACTGTTACATTTGATTTACCTATTATGTTTTGTCTAGAAAAATCCCTTGGAAAGAATCTTATATTCTATCTAGGAAATCCCATAACTTCAAATCTCAAGGGTTCCAGTCACTTGGTCTTAGTCACTGCTTACTTCGAAACACCAACAATAGTTCCTTGTGGATTCGACTCTGGACTTAACTGGATTATTACTATAACTTGACTGCCTGTACTTGGGTGTACACATTTTGGATCAAGTCAATGCATGCCGAAGTATAAGTGGTTGAGTTATAGTTATAACTCGATTAGTTCAAGATCGAATCCTCAAGGAACTAATGGAGTTATCTTAAATAAAAGATCAATCGAGACAAAGACACAACAAATCTTAAAGAATGAGTGATTTGTATTGTGAAGAGTTATGTGCAATGGGAAATGTAAAGCCTTTGCCAATAAGGAAAAATCACTCTTTAGTTCAGGGGTCCAAAAATATATGAGTATTTGAATGCAATATTGGTGCAACAAGATAAATTAGTTAACTCATGCGTCAATAGTAAGTTAACTAAAAAATTATGATTGATTTTAAATTAGAGAACGTAGTTCCAACATTGTGCCTACAGTTATAAACATTGAAGAAGTTAGGACCTCACCTGTCTATAATCAATCAAACAACATAAAAAAACCATCTAGTTAAGTAAGTTAATCAATCATATAGTTAAGCAGATTTAAGGATAGTCATGAAGAGCTAGCTTAAATACTTGTAGGGAATTATAAGAATTAATGATAGCAAGACTCAACTTGTCCATAGGTAATCAAATAATTATACAAAGTATGTTAGCATGCTAAATTCATTCAACTATTCGTAAGCTAGAATAGGTAAGTAAGCATAATAGAAATTGCACAAATAAATTATCCAAACACTTCAACATAAATCCATCTCCCTTCACTAAAGAGTGGATGAAAAATTACCCACCCTTCATTTCCATTAGTTGGCTAGAAAAGCTAGAGAACTTCATCCCTTTAAGTAAAGAAAATTCAAGATTACGAATGGTAAACACAAGAAGATTCGAATTGCAATAAATAAATGCAAGGATATTTTCTTTACTAAAGATAAAATCAAATACAACTCACCTTTCAATGCTCAATGGAAGCTAGAAAGATGAGTGAAGTTTATCCTTCTAAATAAAGAAAGAAGCTTAAGAAATGAATCTCCAAAATGTGATGATCTTCTCCTTAGGCCTTTGGAGGGGGTTATTTATAAAGGGAGATGGGCGGCACAGGGCAACACAGAGGGACTAATTACAAGGCTTGGATTGGAGAGAAAGAAATGCAGCTTTGGGGAGTAGCGTCTGGACGGTGGTAGTGGATTCTGGATGGTGCAAACTTTCATGAATCCGTTTCTTTAGGTAAAAATTTGCATTGAGAGAGGCATCTGGACAATAGTGGGGCATCCAGACGGTGGTCTCTAATAACTTTTCCAAGTTATTTTCCATACGTTGCGGCCTTCAATCCAAAATCTTAGATGGGTGGTAGCATTCGAACAATGGAGGGTCCTCCAGACAGTGTGTGTCTTCTAGAAGCTTTTTGTCTTTTTCTCCTTTGGCTGTCTTTTGCACTCTGTTACCCGCAACTTCACCAATTCACTCTATGTACCTTGGATTTTAGGTTAGCCTCCATATTTACCCTATAAAATTGAAATCACACAAATTATAAAAAAAATTAAACTTTAATTACAAGTAATTAACCCGTTTAATGTATATTTAAGTGTCATTTTTAAGGGTTAATCACCCATAGGAAAAATAAAGTTAGGGTTTCAAAACCACAATATCCAAATTCATTTAATGCATATAAGTTTACAAATTCATAGTAACTCAATATTTAATTAAGACCCAAAGCATGAAAATATGTATTTAACTCATATTAAACAAATAGAAATAAAACATACATGAGATGCATCAATGTATATGGAAGAGAAAGGAAAACCTACCTGAATACCCAAGAACCCATGCTCCACCTTAATATCTCCAAGTGAATTCAAGAATTCAAATAATGTTCCTAGGTTTCCAAGTAAAAGCCCAAGCTCTAATGACCTTCTTCTCTCTAGTTCTATGGTATATGGAGTTGTATTGGGTGAGTGGGGTGAGAAAAATAAGAGAAATGGGGTCTTCTAACCATAAACTTCCTGTATTTTATTGCTCACAAGGCAAAAAAATGTATTTCTCTCTAAAATTATGATTTTGCCTCTAATCATTTCAAATTTGATCCTTATAACTACCCTAAAGTTTTTCTGCGTTCCGGATTCATTTTTAATTTTATTTTAGCTAAAAAAAATAGTTTTATGATTTATCTGAAAACCAAAGTCAATTTATACCCAAAATACCCAAAATTACTATTTTACCCTTCCAAACCGCTATATGAGATAAATGTTTATCCCAAGGTGCCTTGACCTCCTGGATTCAATGGTAATGTTATTTTGATCTAAAAAAATTAATAATTTTACTTCTTCACCTTATCAACCTGAACGACCTCAAAAATTAAAATTGACCCAAAAGATATGCCCGAAATTCAAACTTACGCAACTATTCATTTAACAACGATTTGAAGTTTCTCTCATCATTTTAACCATTTTTAAAATTCTAACAAGTTAATATCATTTATATTTTTATGAAATACAAAATCTCACAATATATGGATTACCCAAAGGTTCGAAGGGTTTGCTAAAGATATGCTAGATTGCCCCAAGTATGCAATTGAAACTTAACCATACATATCTTCTGATTATATCTCACCAAGTCTAAACAAACAATCCATCCTTCCCTTATAAAGGGGACTTTAGTAAATAACCAAATATAATACTTGGGTTAAGGGTTAAGTTGGTAATTTTCCTCACATCTCCCCTCCATGGGTCACGCACATCTCGACTCATACTTTTAGCTCAATATCAATATCTCCACATGATTCAACAACTTGATTAACACTAATCTTTTTTCTTTATCTTTCAAGTATTCATTCTTAATCTTTAACCTTAAGCTAGAATCACCAAGCCCTGTAATAATTCTATAGCGAAGTTCACAAACTTTTCCATTCTATTCACGATACATATAATCTTGAATCCCTACGATACAATCTAGTACAAATATATTTCTTGTACTATACTATAAAGTAAAGATAGAATGACAAACATCCTAATAATATCTCTCAATTAATACCACCATATTTATTGTAATATAATCAAAACCAAAACAAGACTTCTAATGATTCAATGTCTCTCAATTTAACCACATTAGTCGCTATAGCCTTAACACGTATTCATGATCCTCGAAATGATTATTATCCGAAAGTTACTAGGGTAACTTTAGCCTTTGATCTCAAATTTCGCTTAAAGTTTTCTCCCACTAATGTCAAAACCAATCTACATATTTATCGACCTTGATTCCTTAGATTACATCATTTTGATCATCACAACTAACTATAAAGATTTTTTTGTCAAACGTTATAATTTTAAAATTCATAAGAATGATTCTAAACTCTAACTTATTTAGATTTTAATTATGGATTAATAGATATAGGAAAAAGAACTCCACATTCCCATAACATGGATCTATATTCAATATGAAATCAAAGGATTCCCCCCCCTCCCCCCTAAAAAAAATAAAATTAAAGAATTTCCCTTCCTTTGTTTTTGCCAATAACATCAAAAGAGCTCACATCACAATAAAAGTTTACATCAAACATTGAGTGTCATCCTTATCCCAATAATTATCCACTATATTTGATCTCAAGCTTTTAGACATCTATATTCTTTGGCCGGACAATACTGAGAGTCAAAGGTAACTAAAATATTATTAAGATTCCCAAATTTTCTTTCCATATGGATCTAAATTTGTATCCATGCCCTTTGACCTCCAATTTGAATTAAAATTTGTGATTACAAGTAAACTATCAACCCCACACTTAACCAAGAGATTCTTGTTTGTTAATAACTTTAGAGAGTCTAAGAGTAATGAATTATGCTCAATGATATAAGATTGCCAAATTACACCATCCTCAACCAGTTTTCTACATATGCTCTTTCTAACAACTCAAACAATCCAAATGTACCAAAGTTGTGTTATAACTTTACTTTTAATTCTATCCCAAGCATCACTAGCCAACTCATCATAATACTTCCAAACCAATATTGATACCCTCAATACATGGTTATAGAACGACCTCTATTCTAGCTAGAAAACATAATCATAATTCCTACCCTTATTTCTAAAAGTGATTACCATTCATAGTTATTACATCATAGCCCTCCAATTGATCATATTTAAACATTGTACAATCTCATACTATTGCAACCATGCTAGGGAAAACCATAACAATAGCATGATTTCTATCATAAAACAAAATTTGCACTCGTTGCTCAATTTTCTTGGCTTCCAAATATTTAAGCATCACAAATGGTCGGCCATAATATTGATAATCGATATAAAATCAAGCCATACTAACAATCTGTTTCATGATCCATCAAGGCAATTCAATCTACTCTCATACCTTTTCCTTCAAAATACACAGGTACTCTCAATGATAGTCCAAAACTTATGCTTTATAAACCAAAAAAAATACTTCTTTACCATTCATATCTCATAACTTTGTTCAATATTAGCAACCCCATTTCCCTAAAGATCCGTGCCTAAGCTTGTTTCCATCTTATACCAACTACACAATCTGGCTAGTCGACAACCTATAGCTCCTATGTAAGATTTANTTAGCAACCCCATTTCCCTAAATATCCGTGCCTAAGCTTGTTTCCATCTTATACCAACTACACAATCTGGCTAGTCGACAACCTATAGCTCCTATGTAAGATTTAATTCCTAGGATCTGATAATAACTTTGTCATGCACCAAATCCAAAAAAAGACGTGATCTAACTAATAATCTTTAAGATCATGAGAGCATAACTAAATAAACCATCTAATAAATCGAGACTATAAATATCTAAAGATGTAACGCCCCAAAAACCCCCTTGGGTGACATTACATTCTAAAAACCATTCACCCCATGAGAGCATTACGTAAATTCATCACGATGAAAGTTCATTCATCAACCATTCATATTTTAACAAAATTTGGGCAGAGTCTCCTTTGTACGGGGAGCTTTACCCAAAACACAACCTGTACAATTATATTACAATTGACCACACCGGGTCCACATATGCATAACTATTGACCACACCGGGTCTATTTATCC
>CAUOFW020006135.1:0-65096 GCA_963454935.2 Ilex paraguariensis | reverse complement strand
TATTCACAGGGGGGTGCAGACGCGGGAGACTTTCTACCCCAAACTTTCAGACCGAATTTGACCTAGTTAGAGGTTGATTCACGAAAATTCCATGAAATACAATTTTTGTATAGATTGAAGTTATCTTTTCAAGTATGTAAGAATTGAATCAATTGTATATTGGGGTAAAAATATATGACTAAAATACTAAAGTAGTGTCAAATTGTTTTCTACCCAAATTCTGTCCAAAATGTGTTTAAACACCATAACACATCCAAATTTCTTTTCTTCAACTTCCAACCTATACCACCATCTTAAATGATCTTCAAATACTTTAGATCCATCTTGAATCATTAATATCTCAATCAAAATCCATTGCTAATCTCTTAAATAATAAAGTACCTGAAATATCAAAATTACCATCTCACCAATCTAAACAGCTATACACTTCGAATGCTTATCCCAAGGTTTCTTGATGTCATAGATTCAATGGTAATATTATTTTGACCTTTTTTTCTTTTTTATAAACTTACCTATATACCCTTCTTAATCTTAAATACATCCAAAACTAAATTTGTCTCAAAAGTCAATACGTTTGAAACTCAAACTTCGTGGCTATCCTTTCAACAATGAATCAAAAATTTTATTAGCATTGTAATTATTTTGAAGCACTATTAAGATCATATTGTCCATTTTTAAAGCTGATACGAGGCCTTACATTATCACTCCAATAGGGGCCATTTTTGCCTTATTATAACAATTTCTTGCCACAACTAAAAGTGTGACATAAGTGGCAATAAGAANACAGGGGCCTCTTTTGCCTTATTGTAACAATTTCTTGCCACAACTAAAAGTGTGACATAAATGGCAATAAGAAAACCGCTAGTGAAAGCTAGTCACCTTGGTAATTAGCAACAGAAAAAATGTTGCCACTAAAATTTTATGCCATCACCACATAAAATTAAAAAAGAGACACCTAAATATTTTTCCATCCACACCATTTGTGGGAAAAGAATAATGGTCGTAGTAAATATTTTTCTTACTTTCAGTTCAATGAATAAGTGGCAAATTAGGGGTGTACTTTTTCTTCAACATTAAATTGCAATTAACTAGATTTACTACGATAGCTTTAGTGGTGACCATAATTTTTTTCCACTAAATTTATATCCTCGGTGCCAAAATGTTTAGCTACAATCCAAATTTCGCTGTACAGATTAAATTTTTTGACAATGTCCATGAGTAGAACTTTTAAATTATTTTGAAAATCAATTCTTCTTAGCTAGACTGCAAATATTTAGTAGGGAATGCTTTGGTTCCATTTAACTATTGCATTTATTTTTCAACTGGTGCTTATATATTCATTTAATTAATATAGTCATATGTACATTCAAATATAAAAAAACTTAACTCACCAATTGGGTAGGTTACTCAATTACAAGAGAGCCATCAAACATGACTCACAAATTTTTGTGGCTTCTTAGTATAGGCTAGAAATTTTAGGATGGATTTAGTTCTTCCTTATACCACTCGCCCTTTATGGTCTCTATCACACATTGGACTTCAAAACTCTAGTCTCGCGGGGTGAGGTATTTAGAAAATCTTAAATTTACAACTAGAACAACATTTATGTTAGATATATGTTTATAATTAACTAATTTCATGGATTCCATTGTAACTCTAAACCTATTTTATGGTCATGTTTATATAAATATTTAAGATTTAATAGCGTCATTGAGGGGAGGAGATCAAGCACGAAAGTTACATCATTCATATTTTGAATACACCTTCAAGATTAGGATAGATGTAATGACCTAGATACCTAAGATGATCCCTTAGTAGCTAACTTAGGAGAAAGCAAACTATGCATGGTTCCTAGGAATTTTTCAATGAAATGTTTTTCTAAAACTATTTGTAAAAATAATTTAAGCCATTAATAGAGTCCTCTTGAGCAACACTCTTTAGTGCTCAAGAGGACAAGTTTTTTGCTTGGTTTTATGCTTAAAAAACTAGTAGGGACCACTCCAAACTTTCTAGCCTTCGCTAGAGTGGTCTTTTGATGACTTAGTGGAAAATAAAACGAAAGGCCAAATATGGAGGAGAACAAGGCTCGCCCTCTGATTAACCCTAAAAAGTGAAGAACTAAATTAGGGTTTAGGGTTAATAGTGTATGTTAATTGAATTAAAATGATTTATTTAAATAGTATTATGGTTAATGTTTAATTTATCTATTTTTTAGGATTTTAAGGGTAATTAAGGAAGTTCGAAGGGATCAAAAAACAGAGGCAAAATAAGAGAATGAAGGCAAGTGCAATTAAGAAGTCAATAAGTCAACAAGGGAGGGCTTCACATGGCAAAAAAACTAGAGAATCTCCATTGTACGAATGGTGGTGGAGTTTGGACAGTACCCTAAACATCTTTACTTCTCCTCTCCTCCTATTGGTCCAGAAAAATAACACAATCATCTAATTGGCTAGTCTAGGTGTCTACTACCTTACGCCCCATTTTGATGCCTATAAATATCCCTATTTAGTCAATTTTTAGGGGACTTGCACCAGAGAAGAAGAAATCTTGCCCTGAACACTTTCCAACCAAGAATTTCTTTACTCCTACATTTATGTTTCATCCTTTCTACTTGGAGGTTTGAACATCTCTCAATTTTGAGCCCTAGCTAGTAATAAGAGTGGGGTGTTTATGCTATTTCTTAGGGAAGGACTTTGTTTATTTTGTATTATGTTGTAATGTGATCATCTCATTCTTCTTCCTTTTCTATAGCAATGAAGTGTGAGTAGTCTGTTTATACTCTTTGATGAACGGCGAAAGCATGTGTAATACTGTTTGAGTTATAAAAATATCGATATTTTATTTTTGCATTAATGTTTATACCTCCCTAATTGATGGATGGTTATTATTATTATATGCTCATGGTTATGAACACCGAGCAAAACTTATTACTATATACCATTCTATTTATAAGTTACTAGGTACATCATGCATGATTCAATGATGCATGCAATTGGATTTTATGTAATAGTCGAGAGATTGGTTATAGAAGGGTTAAATCTCGCCATAGCCAATGTTTTTGATTCAATGCTTAAACTGGAACTTCATCTTCGTTAAATCATCAACTTGTCGATTGAATAGCTAGAGTAAACCTTTTGAATGGTTCACCTTTGGGTTTACTAGGGTTCTTTGGTTGTTGCATGGTATATAAACCTTCCAGCTAACCTAATAAGTTACTGTGATATGGTTCAGTCACACATTAGACCTACCGGTTAACTTTTTAGTGAAATGGAAGTTAATTGTGGTAAGGTGGCATTTTCATAATCAAGCAATATAATGCATGTTGGATCTCCAAACTGAAGAACACATTTTATTATTGTTATCAAGAGTTTAAATTAAGTATTTATTCGATAAATCTAATTTCACACCACAAGCTATTGTGAATCACACTACGAGCATGACAATCTTACCTTTTTTGTTTTGAATTTCGATAGTTAGCTCCCTATGGGTTCGACCTCGGACTTAAACCCATAAATATTTCAATTTGACCACTTATATTTGAGTGTATGATTTAAATCAGGTCAAGCTTTTTGGTGTTGTTGCCTGGTAGTTACAATGATTCAAAAAAGATCAGGGATGTTGTCTAGATTGTATTATATGTATATATATTTATTGTTCTACTTTTCTTGTTTATGTCTTTTAAGTCTTCTGTAGGGTCTGTAAATCAATCTAGTTGTTCATCTTCATCATCACAAGCATCAGTAGAATCTTTTAAGTGAAGCTTGGCTAATTATAATCAAAGGTAACAAGAGGTAGTCCAGAATGTAGGACCTTTGAGAGAATATCTGAATCCCACACGTACTATTATCCCCTCATGTTTTGCCTTCCTTACAAATGCTTCAAATTTTAACATTAAAGTAGGGACAATACAACATTTACCGTAATTTCATGGTCTTTAGTATGAAAACCCTTATTTACATATGAAACAATTTGAGGAAGTATGTAGTACATTGGAAGATAATTCTGAAATGGCCCAATTGAAACTTTTTCCTTTCTCTTTAAAGGATAAAGCTAAATAGTGGCTAAATTCTTTAGAAGCTCAGTCCATTCCAAGTTGACAAATTTTACAAACATAATTTTTAAAGAAATTTTTTCCTGTGCATTGCAGTAATGCATTGAGATGCCAAGTCATGCTTTTTTTTGTGTAAGAAGGATAAACTTTTTATCAATGTTGGGAGAGATTTAAGGATCTTCTCCAAGTTTGGCCACATCATGCATTTGAGAGTTGGACCTTAGTTGATTTCTTTTATGATGCCCTCCCAGCTATAATGCATCAATTCGTTGAAATGATGGTCTAGGGAGAATTCATGGGTACGAGTCTCGATGAGGTATTTGAGTTTTTTGATACCATTTCTGAGAGTTCCTAAATATAGGAATTGGCCTCATCAAATATTGTTGAAACTAAGTCATCTTTATCCCAATAACAAAAATATGTGTTAAAAGAGCATGATGACTTAAGGGTCAAAATGACTACTTAGTCTCGAAAGCTTGATACTCTCGAGATGAAAAAATTCAAGGAAGTTTATGTTGTGTCACCCACTTATTAGTTGTGTGGAATCTATGCCTTGGAAGGATATCCCATGGGAGAATGTCGCACCATTCCAGCATTCAAAGAGGTTCTAATGGAACAAACCAATCTGATTTCAAACTTTAACAAGCCTTATTCAAACTCATACTCAAAACCCTATAACCTAGGGTGGCAGAATCACCCGAATTTCAGTTGAAAAAATACTTAGCCTATGACTCAGCAATCAGGTCCACCTTTACCACAATCCGGACTTAGCAGCCATATCAGCCTTATCAACCTCCATAGAAGAGAAGTTTAGATGATAACACGGATCAGTTCATTCAAATTCAAATGAGTTTTAATACTCAATCTACTCATGCATTCAATGATTTTAAAGCTCAAACTTTACAAAATATTGAGGATATCAAAAGTCATCTAGCCAAGTTGATCCATTCTTTGAGCACAACAGAAAAGGAAAAATTGTCATCTCAACCTAAACCCCCATAGGGTAAACTCGAGTTAATGTCGTGTCTTCTGAACCTTTTCCAAGACAAGTACAAACAATTACCACACTAAGAAATAGAAAGGTGACAAGTCCACTAAGGCCAAAACCTTATAACCTATAGCTGAATCAATCACTATATATGAACCAATTCAGCCTGAACCTTTGGTTGAAAAGGAAACAGAGTTGCCAAATGAAAAAGAAAAATCAAGTCATGTTTCTTTACCTTTTACTCAAAGAGTCAAGAAACTTCAACCATTGAACAATCATGCTAAAATCTTTAAGTTGTTAAAGCAAGTGAAGAGTAACATCCCTCTGTTGAATGCAATCAAGCAAGTCCCATCTTATGCTAAGTTTTTGAAAGATCTCTGCCCAATAGAGAGAAGGATCAATGTATAGAAAATAAAATTTTTGACTGAATAGGTTAGTGTTATTATTCAGCACTAGGCCCCTTTAAAGTTCAAAGATCCCATGAGTCATACATTTTCAAGTATAATCGGGAACTTTAGGATTGAGCAAGTCTTGCTTGATCTTGGAGCCAGTGTTAATTTACTCCTATATTCAGTCCACAAGCAGTCAAGGTTGGGTGAGTTGAAACCTACAAGCGTCACATTACAGTTGGCTGACCTTTCAAGGAATCATTGAAGATGTACTTGTTCAAGTCAACAAGTTTTATTTTCTAGTGGATTTAATTGTTTTGGATGCTCAGCCTAGTTTACATACAACTACACAAATTCCTATCATTTTGGGACAACCATTCCTAGCCACATCATATGCATTAATTAATTAATTGATGAATTGAACGTATTTGATGTGAAAAAACACCTAGGTGAGGATGGAGAAATTTGTGCAGTAGATGTAATTGATAAGATTATAGAGGAGAAATTCAACATGACTTCTTGTTTTGATCCTCTACAAATTTGTTTAATTAATTTCATTCATGATAGCAGAAATCCCGATGTAGAGTTTTATGCTAATTTGTTAAATTATTTGCAAAAATTATTAGAAGATGTAAGAGACTTAAGTAAGAAGAAGTTCATTGGAGGAAACAAGTCCCACACTATGGATGTGATTCATTCCCAGACCTTATTATCATTTGTCTTTATTTTTTACCTTATGATGTTACACATTAAGAACAATTTTAAGTTTAGGTTGGGTGGAGGGAACAATCCATAATCATCTTTGTGACTTGTAGATGTTAAAGAACTAAATAGTGAGTCTTTTTACAAAATTTTCAAACTTTTTCAAAAAAAAAAACTCTTTCGGTTTAGTCTTAGTTATGTGAAGGGTGGTTGATTAATGCATATGAGAGAATTCAATCAATGTTCTACACCTGATTTTCTCGATTGGATTAAGTATGGGTTGTAAACCCCCACATGCTTATCTTAATATAACAATGTAATTTTTTTTGAAATGCTAATATATGTGATAATGTATGTATGAACTATGTGGATTGTAAGAGTAAAAATAAAAATGTTAGTTGAGATAATAGGGCATGTTGTAGAAGTTTGGAAGTATTCTGGAGTGAAAACACATTTTAGACAAAATTTGGGTAGAAAGGATATTGGACACTGCCTAGTATTTGGATCATAACTTTTTATTCTGATATCCATTTGATCTAAAATTTTGACAGTAGATAGTAAACTGCTAGGGCTACAAGTGCATTCATTCCAAATCTATCTATAAATAGGTCAAAACATCACTGAAAGTTTCAGCAGAAACTGGGAGGACGTTCGAACGTAAATGAACATTTGAATGACAGTAAGTCCCAGTACTTTGATGTTTGTAGAGCTCTGATGGAAATCCAAAAGTACTAGGAGCAACTAACTTTTGAACGCCAAGTGACGTTCGAATGTGACTTACGGATTCTGAGTTTCAGAATCGTGCATAGGAGGTTATTTCTCACACTATAAATACTTAAAGACACCCTCTTTAGCCCCATTTCAACATTCTTAACCCTAAAGAGGCTTAGAGAGGAAGAAAGAAGGGAAAAAACAAGAGATTCAAGGGTTGATTTAAGTTGGGAAAGATCAAATCTTCATCTTCTTCACTCCAAACTAAGCAAGGTAGGGGTTCCTTCCATTCTTGACCATTGAGGCTAGGGCTTATATGTATATGTATGTTTTCACTCTCATTTATGTATAAATGTTATGAAATCATAATTTCTTGTTATTTTTGCAAAGATTACCATGTTTTAAACCAAACTAGAGTTAGATAACCATGAAAACTCTTTTCTTGTCATAAAACCCTAGTTTCCAAGAGAAATGGATTTTTCTCTTGATTTTTCCCTTGTTCTTGATTTCAAAACCTTAGTGTTTTGTAATGAACAATAAAAATGGATTGTTGATGATCTCTTGTTTATTTTCTTAAATTGTTCTCTTGTAATAAAAATTATGAAATTTGGGGATTTTGAATTTTCTTTCGATTTGAGGAAATGTTTGTTATTGCATCTCTTGTATAGTTGTTGTGATAGACTTGAATTGTATTCGAGCACTGCCATAGAGTGTTAGAGGTTAGTCTATCCCAGTGGGGGTGAGATGATTTCCTAACACTTGTAGTGGGTTGTTGTTTGTGAGAGCAACCACTATTGTTCACGTAAGTTCGAGGCTAAGGGATGGTATACCTTTCATGGGAAGGATTCGTCAATGTCGTGAGAGACAGTATATGCCCTTCCTAAAATGTTTGGGATTATGTGATTGTGGTGGGTGAATGAGGTAGAATCGTGGTGTAAATTCATGGGAAGCAACCAACATATATTAGAATATGGGATGACATTATTGAATGATTATTTGATTTCTATCACTCCGAAATGCTTATTCCTTTCCTTTAAATTGTTGCTATTGAGTTAACTTGAGATCAAATAAATTGTCACTATTTTATTTCAAGTTATATATGCTATTTTGAAAAGTGAGGCCGAACTATTTTATATTTTCTTCTAAACCTCGTTCGAGTTTGGGAGGATGTTGCTACAAAGCTTAGTGCTCACCCCCTACAAACAACATATTTTTCAGATTTTGTACAAGAGGAGGATGTCAGAGTCGATGAGATGGTACATTGGGAAGTTCCACTAGATGGGTATATGGATCCCAAGGTGGATGCTTAGGGGTATACTATCTAATGTGATATACTAGGAAATTCCTTTTGAGACTATGTAAAGTCTAACCTTTTGTTATTCCACTGCTTGATTTTGTAAGATGTAATTGCCATAGTTCATCATATTCTTTTGGATACAAAGGCCATGTTTGGCATATTCTTTTGGGATGATATTGTAAATGTTATATATAATTAATGAAATTTTCGTTACTAATGGATTTTATTAGTTGCTCTCATGATGTAAATGATTTTTAGATAGTAATGTTGTACAAGGTGGCTTTTGGGGGCGTTACATGGCTAGAGCAAGGATTACCTTGAGACGCCATCTTATTCCAATCCAATGCTTACAAGATATGTGCAAAATGAGATTGCTCGGTTCACTAATTCATTGAGTTTAGAGGAATCTAATGAAAATTTATCTTTTGTCATAATCAAGAATATTAAATTTTAGGGTTTTGCGCTTCTTTTTAAACTTTGGTGTGTTAAATTTTAATTTTAATTTTAACGGTGTGTTGTTATGAATGTTTAATTACTTATACTTGCATGTATTGATATTTTTTGAACAAAGGAGGACAACTATAGGGAAAAGGAGAACCAAAGAGAGATCCGGAGGTTACTTGGGAGTATATTTGGTGGTGGCCCATCATCGTTAGCTTAGTCAGCCAAAATCTCCTGCATTTTCTACTATCTCTCTACCTTTCTCAAATTCTTTGTTTACATTTCAGTTTATGCACTATGTTCTAAGTATTTTTGGATGTCTTTAGAAGTTTGTTTTTACATTTTGAATTATAGTTTTACTTAGTTAAGTTAGTTTTTGTTAATTCACATAAATTTTGTTGTGTTAAGATAAGTAGTTCATATTATTCATGATATGAATTACATTATCATTCTGCTAATTTACTAATTTGCAGATATAGCCCTAACCACATCACATGGGATTTTCATACATTATTTGTACACTATCTTTATATTTTCATAAAAACTCATCATCTTGAGCATGTAATAATTTTTTATTTTTAAAACCTTTTGAAATAACATAATCCTTTTTGAAGCTTACATATATATTGGAGATGTGAAACTCTTGTGCAGATTTTGAACCAATCTCCCTTGGAGAGACTTTAACATTTACTCAAGTAAGAATTTCAGTTCAGCGAATTTTTTTTTTGGATAATCTCATTAATCTTGTTTTGATTATCACACTCGTTGAATGACATGTTAACATTCTCTTTTAAATATTTATGAGAATCATGCAGGTGTATGAATTCTGGGAAATGATCTTAGGCCGTTTGTGATTTTATTTTGTGTCTTATCCATTTCTTTTGCAAAACTATATCCATAGTAAGTTGTGATTGAGCCTAAAAGTTTAATTTCTTTTCTTAAACCCATATGTTAACCAAGCTAATGCAAGAATATTTGTTTGACCCTTTCTATCTAATTTTCTTGCACCCTCTCTTAAAAAAGGCATTATATAGAAAAAGAGAAAAAGAGAAAAATAGAAAAATATGGTTGGAAAAGAAAGAAAAAGGATAGAAAGGTCAAAAAAAATTGTGAAAAAGAAGAAAAGAAATAGAAAAAGAAAAGAAAAGTATGCAAAGAAAGAAAATAGCTATGGAATTACAAGCTTGAGATTGAAAATGAAGAATGAAGTATGATGTTGAAAAACCCTAGAAAGTTCAAGGGAGATGTGTGTTACATAAATCGAAAAAGATAGCTTTTTGAATCCCTTAGATACCATTTCTTTAAAACCCAATACGATGCCATTTCTTTAAAACCCAATACCCTTTAGCCACATTAGAACCCTAATAAAGTCCTTTTTGATTCCATAACTTATGCACGTGTATCATTTCCATCTATTCATGAAAGGGGAGAGTGTTGATACTGTTGTTTGATATAGTGTTAATATTATTTCATGAGATTATGCTAAATTCTAGTTTTGTTCAAATAACCATCTTTTGGAATATTACATGTGCTATTACGTTGCTTTAATTTCAATATTCTTATCACTTGTAATTATTGATTGATAGTTACAAAAATTTAAGTGTGTTTTTTGCTGAGTGATTTCCAGGAAAGGATTGACGTCGAAGCTAACTCTTTTATAACTTAGTAAAAGGTTGTGATATTTCTTAAGTGTTTTTGAAATAAATAAATTCCCCCCCACACACTAGTTTTTTCTGTAAATATATAAAATAATGTTACAATTGGTGTGTTACTCTTAGAGTGATAAGGGCAGGGGAAATATTCTAGTTTTAGAGTAGAATGATGATTTAATTTTATCTGTGAAAATATGAATTATGTAAACCTAGCCTTTGAAGTTTGTAGGTATTTTCCTTGGAAACCTTCATGAGACAAAACATGTCCACTACGGATCACTTAGGGGTTGAACAACTTGTTTGCATGGGCTAAATGCAATCGTGAAATCTACGAATGTGATTTTTATTTGTTTTATTACTAGAGACTAGTAATGTTTGGCTGGGGGGATGTGATTAACCCTAAAAAGTGCATAATTGAATTAGGGTTTAGGGTTAATAGTGTGTTTTAATTGAATTAAAATGATTTATTTAAATAGTATTGTGGTTAATGTTTAACTTATCTATTTTTTACGGGTTCAAGGGTAATTAAGGAAATTTGAATGGATAAAAGTGTAGAGGCTAAACAAGATAAGGGAGGCTGGGGTAATTAAGAAGTCAACAAGGGTTGGCTACACATGGTAAAAAACTAGAGAATCTCCACTGTCCGAACGGTGGTGGTGGCATCCAGATGGTACCCTAAATCGCGTTACCTCTCATGTCCTCCTATTGGTCTATTAAAACAACACAATCATCTGATTGGCAGTCTATATGTCTACTACCTTACCCCCCCCCTCTAGTGCCTATAAATACCTCTATTCAGTCAGTTTTGAGGGGACTTCCACCAAAGAAGAATTCTAGAGCTAGAGAAGAAGAAACCCTGCCCTACACATTTTCTAGCCAATAATTTCTCTACTTCTACATTTATGTTTCATCCATTCTACTTGGAGGGTTGGACCTCTCTCACTTTTGTGCCCTAGTTGGTAATAAGAGTGAGGGTGTTTTAGCTATTCCTTAGGGAAAGGCTTTGTGTATTTTGTATTCTATTGTATTGAGATCATCTCATTCTTCTTGCTCGTTTATAGTAATGAAGTGTGAGTATTCCGTTTATACTCTTTGGTGAAAGCATGTGTAATACTGTTTGAGTTATGAAAATGCTGATGTTTTATTTATGCGTTAATGTTTATACCTCCCTTAATTGATGGACGATTATTATTATTATATGCTATTGGTTATGAAAACCAAGCAAAGCTTATTTCTATATACCATTCTATCTATAAGTTACAACGTAGTTCATACATGATTCAATGATGCATGCAGTTGGATTTTATGTAATAGTCGAGAGATTGGTTATAGACGGGTTAAATCTTGTCATAGCTAATACTTTTGATTCAATGCATAAACTGGAACTCCATCTCCATTAAATTATCAACCTATCCATCACATAGTTAGACTAAATCTTTTGAATGGTTCACCTTTGGGTTTACTAGGGTTATTTGGTTGTTGCATGGTGTATAGACCTTCCGACTAACCTAATTTGTTGCTGTGATATGGTTTAGTTAAACATCAGACCTACCAGTTAACTTTTTAGTGCAATGGAAGTTAATTGTGGTAAGGTGATAGTTTCATAATCAAGGAATATAATGCTTGTTGGATCTCTGAACTGAAGAGTACCTTTTATTATTGTTATCAAAATTTTAAATTAAGAATTTATTTGATAATTCTAAGTTCACATCAAACAATGGGCCTTTAGTCCAATGGTACTCCTTACCTTGTGAAAGTTTTGTCTTCTTGAGGTCAAGGGTTCAAGCCCCCTTTCCTAAGTAGTATATCACAGCGAAAAAGATAAAATAATATTCTTAACATTGTCTCATAGTTACTTTTAGAATTTGTAAACCCCACACTCTTATCTTTATATAGCAAGTAATTATTTTTGAAATGCTAATATAGGTGATGAGGTATGCATGAACCCTATATATTGTAATAATTGAAATAAATACTAGGGAGACAAATTGACTATGAAATTTAACTTTTTGTAGGTGTTTAAGGTTGATAAGGGTAACTAAGTAAAAATATTAATTTTTTTAGGTCAAAATAATATTATCATTGAATCTGGGAGATCCAAAAAAACTTGGAATAGACGTTTAGCACATATAGCGGTTCGGAGGAATAAAATAGTAATTTTAATATTTTGAGTATAAATTTATTTTAGTTTTGAGATAAAACATAAAACTAAATGTTTTTAGGTTAAAATAACATTAAAAATGAATCCAGAATGTCGAAAAACCTTAGGGTAGTCATATGGATCAAATTGGAGATTTTTAATGGCAAAACCATAATTTTAGAGAGAACTAAAAAATCAGCCTGTGAACAGTAACTATTGCAGACTGCTGTGTTTAAAACATAGATTTCAGCCCTTTTCTTCCATTTTTTTCTCACATCTCTCACCCCAAACCTCTTAGAACCTTAGGAGAAGAAAAGGGAAGAAGAAAGACTCTAAAGCTTGGGTTTTGCTTGGAATTCTTGATTCTAGGTAGGGGTTTCTTCCATTCTTGTCCATTGAGGCTAGGGTTTATATCTATGTATATTTTGCTTCTAAATCTTAGATGTATATTATGAAATTATTATTTGTTAATACTCTTGCAAATATTTTCATGTTTTGAATGAAGTTATGGATTGACAACCATGAAATCCTTGTAATCTCAAAACCCTTGTTTCTTTTAAGAAATAGGGATTTTTCTTCTTGATATTCCTTATTCTTGATTTCAAAACTCTAGTGCTTTGTTTGAACAATAAAAATATATATTTGATGATCTCTTGCATATTTGTTTTCTTGAAATTGCTCTATTAAAAAAATACCTATGGAATTGGGCGGGTTTTGATTTACTTGTGATTTGAGAAATTGGTTGGTATTGTATCTCTTGTGTGGGTGTTTGGATGACCATAGGTGGCTGTTGACCGGGTATCACAGAGTGGGTAGATGTGTGTAGTTCTTACTCTGTGCAGGTTTGAACTTTTCCTACAACTCGTAGTGGGGTTGGTGCCTTGTGAAGACCAAACCACTATTACCTCACGGGTGCCGTGTCAGAGAATTAGTATACTATGGCTAGGTCGGATTCGTTATTGCCGGTGCATTGGTATGGGACAATGCATCGATAGACGCCCTTCTCGAAATTTGATATCCTTGCAAGGATTTGTGTGTGTGTGTGGGCCAGGATATTCTCTAAGTGTTTATTCATGCGATTACCTTACATCAGACTTGAGATNAGTTTGATATCCTTGCGAGGATTTGTGTGTGTGTGTGTGCCAGGATATTCTCTAAGTGTTTATTCATGCGATTATCTTACATCAGACTTGAGATACATTGTGGTTATTGTTTATTGCGTTATCTTTTGGATATGATTATCTTGAAAATTGTTATGGGAATGATTACTCTTTTGAATGATTATTTATGGTGGGATTGGCTTTACTCTTGTACTTAATTATTATTAATGTATAAACTTGAGATCTTTTAAAAATATCATGTTTTCTTTCAAAATTTACGTATGCCATTTGTGAAATGAGACCGACCATTTTCTACGTTTTTCAAACCTTTTTCGAGTTTGGAAAAATTTTCCTACAAAGCTTAGTGCTCACCCCCTACCAATAATATTTTTTTCAGACTTCGTGCTAGAGGAAGATCCTGGAGTTGATGAGCCTGAAAATTGGGAGGCTCCACCAGAGGGAAACCTAGATCTCGAGGTGGACGTCTAGAGCTATAGTTTATTTTTGTGCTAGACTAGAAAATTTATTTACGATCATGTATAGTCTAGTATTTTGTTTATTCCGCTGCTAAGTTTNTAGACTAGAAAATTTATTTACGATCATGTATAGTCTAGTATTTTGTTTATTTAGCTACTAAGTTTAAATGTAATTCTTTTGGAATGTAATTGTCATAGCTTGGCCTATTTTTTTGGGATGAAATTGTGGATATTACATATGGAGAATGAAATTTTATTATTAGATAGATTTATTTGGTGCTCTCATGATGTGAATGGTTTTAGATAGTAATGTCGTCCAAGGGGGATTTTGGGGCATTACAAATTGAACTCATATGGACTGTTTTAATGTTCACTTATAAATTGACCCGGTGTGGTCAATATTTATTCATAAATGGACCCAGAGTGGTCAATGTAGTATAATTACAGAGGTTGTATTTTGGATAGAGCTCCCCGTACAAAGGAGACTTTGTCCGAATTTTCTTAAATTAAGACCCCCCCAATTTTTGGAGCGTTACAGTTTTGGTATCAGAGCCTTGGAATTAGGTCTTCCATTGGAGCTGTAGGTTATGGATTACCACTAGAAAAGTAGGACTAGGTTGAAGAAAATTGTTGATCTAATTTTATACGAACCTTATGCTTTAGATCAAAGTGATAACTAGGATGTCTTGTACATCAATGACACTAAATTGTGAATTGATGTGTGGGATGGACGATGGACGTTGACATGGGTGTGGTCGTGGAGGACAAGCAAATCCACCACCACCACCACCTCCCGATGCCATAAGCTGCATATATCAATGTTTGAGGGAGCTCACCACTTTGGTACAAAATCAGAATGGAAACAACAACTATAATGGTGGAGCTCACCCCCTAGCACAAGTGCCGGGCAATGGGGATGACAACCGAAGGATGGTAACTCTTTAGGAATTTCTGAGGCAACACCTGCCTACCTTCCAAGGGAGCTTCAATCCTTTGGATGCGGATAGATGGATCCGCCGGGTGACGAAGATTTGTGATGGCATGGGAGTTACCGAAGACTTGAGGGTTGGTTTAGCTACCTATTTGTTCGAGGGGGAGGCCGACCATTGGTGGGATTCGGTAAAGAGACGGAGGAACACAGATGCACTTACTTGGGAGGAGTTCGACCAAGTCTTGCAAGACAAATATTTTACTGAGTCGGTTACAGACAGGATGAGTATCGATTTCCTCGCTTTTTGACAGGGTAGTTTGATGGTGGGGGAGTATGAGAGAAAGTTTGAGGAGTTGTCCTGATATGCCACAGAATTCATATCCACAGAGGCCAAGAGTGCTAAACATTTTGAGCAGGGCTTGAGGCCGGCCATTAGGGAGAAGCTTGTGGCTCTTAGGATCCATGACTATGAGGATCTTATGGATAGGGCTATGTTGGTGGAGAGAGACATGGAAGGTAATCAGTGGCGACAGAACCTTATGAGGGGAGGTCCGATCAGGACAGGTGCTAGTAGTGGTGGAGCACAGAGAGCGGCACCCTACTGTTGCCCAGATCAGGCTGTTAGAGAGAGACCAAAGACAGCTTGAGGAGTAGGAGTAGTACCAGAGAGAGTAGGCACCGACCCACGTCGATGCTTTGCATGTGGAGGTGTTAAGCACTTCAAAGATAACTGCCCATTGCTTTCAACCAAAACCAACCAACCAACTGGGCTTGTGAATGCAAACAAGCCACCACTACAAAGGCCACTACAATAGTAGAGACTGTTTAAAGCTCTAGTCCCAAGTGGCGCCAACCATGGAAGGGTATTTGCTTTGACCCAACTAGAGGAAGATGCCTCCAGTGCAGTGGTGGAAGGTATTGTTCTCCTCTACAATTCTTGGGCCCAAATTTTATTTGATCTGGGTGTGACTCATTTATTTATATGTACTGCATATGCTATTAAATTGGGATTGGGCTTCGAGAAGCTAGAACATGCGTTGTGTATTAATATGCCTATGGGAGAACGGTTGGATACTAGCCGGGTGTGTAGAGGTTGCGTGCTTCGAATTGGGGAGCACGAATTGATTATAGATTTGGTTGCCTTAGATATGAAGGGGTATGACGTGATCTTTGGGATGAATTTGTTATCCACATTCCGGGCGGTAATGGATTGTTTCCGTAAACGAATTTCTTTTCAACTACAAGGAGGGGTAATATTCAGTTTCGTGAATGACCAAAATTCCTCCCATCTATTTCCTACTACGGGTAATAGATTCTTGAAAGCGAAGGCGGGGAGCCATTTGAGTTTCTTAGCTAGCTTGATGGGAGATGATCGGGATAAATTTCATGCGAATGTGGTGTTGATAGTATCAGATTTTTTGGATGTCTTCCCAGACGAACTACCTAGGCTACCCCCATACAGGGAGATTGAGTTCAAGATTGATCTCTACTCGGGAATCGAGTCCATATCCATTGCTCCCTATAANATGAACTATCTAGGCTACCCCCACACAGGGAGATTGAGTTCAAGATTGATCTCTACTCGGGAATCGAACCAATATCCATTGTTCCCTATCGGATGGCATCTTTGGAGTTAAAGGAGCTAAGGAAGCAATTGGATCATCTGTTGACCATTGTGTTTATCCATTTGAGCATTTCACTTTGGGGAGCCCCAGTACTCTTTGTGAAGAAGCACGATGAGACACTTCAATTGTGCACGGATTACTGAAGATTGAATCGGGTAACAGTAAAGAACAAATACCCTTTTCCACGAATCGACAACCTATTTGATCAGTTGAGGGGTTCTAAGTATTACTCCAAGATTGATCTTCGCACGAGGTATCATCAAATACGGATCAAGAAGAAAGATATTCCTAAGACTGCTTTTCGTACTTAGTATGGTCATTTCAAGTATACGGTGATGCCGTTCGGATTGACTAATGCTCCAGTAGCCTTCATGGATTTAATGCACAGGGTATTTCGGTCGTATCTAGATCAGTTTATCATCGTGTTTATTGATGACATACTAATCTATTCTTGGACTCACGAGGAACATGGACGCCATCTCTCTATTTTGCTACAGACATTGAGAGAACATAAGTTATATGCAAAGATGAGTAAGTGTGAGTTTTGGATGAAGGAAGTGAAATTCCTTGGCTATGTTGTGTCGGAACAAGGGGTAGCTATTGACCCCGCAAAGATTGAGGCAGTGATGAAGTGGGAACCACCAAAGAATGTGATCGAAATACGTAGTTTTCTGGGCTTAGCAGGCTACTACGGGAGGTTTGTGGAAGGGTTCTCAAAGCTAGCAATGCCGATGACATATCTCACAAAGAAGGGAGAAAAATTCTTGTGGACTCTAGAGTGTGAGCTTGCTTTTTGCACCTTGAAGGAGAAGTTGACAACCGCTCCTATCCTCATTAGTCCGAGTAGTGGGGTAGGATACGATGTGTACACCGATGCTTTGCTATGAGGCTTCGGAGTGTGTGTTAATGCGAGGAGGGAAGGTGGTTACCTATGGCTCTAGGAAACTCAAGGTTCATGAGCAGAATTATCCTACCCATGACTTAGAGCTTGCCGCTGTGATTTTTGCTCTTAAGTTGTGGAAGTGTTAGTTGTACGGAGATAAATTCCAAGTATTTTCTGATCATAAGAGCCTCAAGTACATATTCACCCAGAAGGACTTGAATCTTCAACAAAGAAGGTGGATTGAGTATTTAGAAGACTATGATTTCACACTCAATTACCATCCGGGGAAGGCAAATGTAGTAGCGGATGCACTGAGTAGAAAATCTCGGGGTGAAATTAATTCCCTTGTCATGAATAGGTGGAAGATGTGGATGCTTTGGGAGAATTTGATCTATGGGTGGATAGACAGGAGGATCGACCATGCCTATTCAATCTTGTAGCTCAACTGATGCTTCGACAAAGGATTGTGGCGTTGCAACGATTAGATAGCGAGTTGGAGGCAATTCGAAGTAAGTTGGAGAGGAGTGATATTGTTGAAAATTGGGCGATAAGTGATGATGAGTTATGGTTTCGGGGAAGGTTATGTGTACCCGATCATGACCAAGTAAGGGAAGAAGTGTTAGGCGAGTGCCATCATTCCAAGTTCTCCATACATCCGGGTAGTACCAAAATGTATAGGGACATGAAGCGGTAGTATTGGTGGAAGGGAATCAAAAAGGATGTGGCTAGATACGTTTCAAATTGTGTGGTGTGTCAGCAAGTGAAGATTGAGCATCAAAAGCCCGGAGGATTATTGCAGTCCTTGCCTATTCCCGAGTGGAATGGGATCACATCACCATGGACTTCGTATCTGGCTTTCCACGGAATTCACGAGGGCATAATGTCGTATAGGTCATTGTTGATAGACTTTCCAAGTCCGCTCACTTCTTGAGTATGAAGACCACCAACACATTAGAGACCCTGAGCAAGCTCTATATTCAAGAGATAATGAGATTGCATGGAATTCCGCTATGCATTGTGTCGGATCGTGATTCTCGTTCGTAGCGTAATTTTGGCTAAGTCTTCGAAGAGCTATGGGGACAGAGTTGCACTTCAGCACCGCCTTTTATCCCCAAACGGATGGCCAATTTAAGAGGGTGATCCAGATTCTAGAAGACATGTTACATGCTTGTGTGTTGGACTTCAAGGGAGGTTGGAGCGATCATTTGCCATTGGTGAAATTTGCATACAACAATAGCTATCAAACAAGTATTGGGATGACACCATATGAGGCGTTGTATGGAAGACCATGTAGGTCCCCAACTTTTTGGTTGGAAGCTGGCGAGAATAGCTTGTTTGGGCCGAAATTCGAGAAACTACAGAGAAAATTCAATTCATCTGGGAGAGAGTACGCACGGCACAAAGTTGACAGAAAAGCTATGCGGATCAAAGACGAAGACCCTTGGAATTCAAGGTGGTAGATCACATGTTTCTTAAAGTACCACCCAAGAAGGGAGTGTTGCGATTTGGCAAGAAGGGAAAGTTAGCTCCAAGGTACATAGGACCATTTGAAGTGATCAAAGCGGTGGGCAAAGCGGCATACCAACTTCGATTACCAGCTCGGTTATCCGGAGTACACGACGTGTTTCATGTGTCGATGTTAAGGAAGTGTCAATCGGAGACCACGCATGTTATAGATTTGGAGGATATTGAAGTTCAAGATGGAACCACCTATGAAGAACAACCGGTGAAGATTCTTGATACCACAGAGAAGGTGCTCCGCAACAAAGTCATCAGACTAGTGAAGGTTTTGTGGCAACACCATGGAGTGGAAGAAGCTACTTAGGAACCAGAGCTGGAGAAGCGAGAGAAGTACCCTCACCTGTTCTCTACTTAAGGTAAGTTTCGAGGATGAAACTTTCTTTAAGGGGGGTGAATTTTAAACCTCCGCACTCTTATCTTTATATAACAAGTAATTATTTTTAAAATGCTAATATAGGTGATGAGGTATTCATGAACCCTATAGATTGTAATAGTAGGAATAAATACTAGGGAGGCAAATTGATTGTGAAATTTAATTTTTGAAGGTGTTTAAGGTTGATAAGGGTAACTAAGTAAAAATATTAATTTTTTTAGGTCAAAATAATATTATCATTGAACTTGGGAGATCTGAAAAAACTTGGAATAGCCGTTTAGCGCATATAGGGGTTGGGAGGAATAAAATAGTAATTTTAGTGTTTCGATTATAAATATACTTTAGTTTCGAGATAAATTATAAAACTAAATATTTTTAGGTTAAAATAACATTAAAAATGAATCCGAAACGTCGAAAAATCTTAGGGTAGTCATATGGATCAAATTGGAGATTTTTAGTGGCAAAATCGTAATTTTGGAGAAAATCCAAAAATCAGTGAACAGTAACTGTCGCGGACTGCTGTGTTTAAAACAAAGATTTCAGCCCTTTTCTTCCATTTTTTGTTCTCACATCTCTCACCCCAAACCTCTTAGAACCCTAGGAAAAGAAAAAGGGGAAAAGAAAAGGGCAGAAGAAAGGCTCTAAAGCTTGAATTTTGCTTGGAATTCTTGATTCTAGGTAGGGGTTTCTTCCTATTCTTGTCCATTGAGGCTAGGGTTTATATCTATGTATATTTTTCTTCTATATCATAGATGTATGTTATGAAATTATTATTTGTTGATACTCTTGCAAATATTATCATGTTTTGAATGAAGTTATGGTTTGACAGCCATGAAATCCTTGTAATCTCAAAATCCTTGTTTCTTTTAAGAAATAGAGATTTTTTTTCTTGATATTCCTTATTATTGATTTCAAAACTCTAGTGCTTTGTTTGAACAATAAAAAATATATTTGATGATCTCTTGCATATTTTTTTTTTTTAAATTGCTCCATTAGGAAAATACCTATGGAATTAGGGGGGTTTTGATTTATTTGTGATTTGAGAAATTGGTTGGTATTGTATCCCGTGTGGGTGTTTGGATGACCATGGGTGGCCGTTGACTATGTATCGTAGAGTGGGTAGATGTGTGTGGTTCTTTCTCCGTGCGGGTTCGAACTTTTCCTACCATTCGTAGTGGGGTTGGTGTCTTGCAAAGACCAAACTACTATTAGATCACGGGTGGCGTGTCAGAGGATTAGTATATTATGCCTGGGTCGGATTCGTTATTGCCGGTGCATTGGTATGGGACAATGCATCGGTAGGCGCCCTTCTTGAAGTTTGATATCCTTGCGAGGAATTGTGTGTGTGTGGGCTAGGATATTCTCTATGTGTTTATTCATGCGATTACCTTACATCAGACTTGAGATACATTGTGGTTATTGTTTATTGCGTTATCTTTTGGATATAATTATCTTGGAAATTGTTGTGGGAATGATTACTCTTTGGAATGGTTATTTATGGTGGGATTGACTTTACTCTTGTACTTAATTATTGTTAATGTATAAACTTGAGATCTTTTAAAAAAATCATGTTTTCTTTCAAAATTTACGTCTGCTATTTGTGAAATGAAACCGACCATTTTCTATATTTTTCAAACCTTGTTCGAGTTTGGAAGGATTTTCTTACAGAGCTTAGTGTTCACCCCTTACCAATAATATTTTTTTCAAACTTCGTGCTAGAGGAAGATCCCGGAGTTGACGAGCCGGAAAATTGGGAGGCTCCACTAGAGGGAAACCTAGATCCCGAGGTTGACGTCTAGGGATATAGTTTATTTTTGTGCTAGACTAGAAAATTTATTTACGATCATGTATAGTCTAGTATTTTTTTTATTCCGCTGCTAAGTTTATTTGGAAATTCAAGACCAATGTTTCTGGAACCCAAACATGTATTTTGTTCAAAACTTTGTTTCAACAATAAAGAAACCAAGAAGTCATAAGTATTTATCATATAAATATCAAGAATATTGAAAACATACATATGTAATACCCTAAGCCTCAATGAAAGAACTTGAGAAGAATCCCCTACCTTAATTTCGTAATTTGTGTGTAAAACTAGTGTGTTTGATCCATTCCAACGTGAGAATCCCCCTTCAATCTTGTGTTTCTCTTGTCCTTTCTTGCTCTCTAAGGTTATATAGGGTTGAAAACTGATGAAATGGCTGAAGGTTCGTCCTTATGGTATTTATAGGATGAAAAATGGAGAAAAATCCCTAAAACTGATGGGGGCTATTTTTAGGGTAGCGCCTAAACGGTCCTTAAGCTTCCAGAGGGTTCAAAGTCACTGTTTTGTGATGAAAAATAAAGTTTTTAGGGTAGAGGGGCGTCTGGACAGTACCAATTTTATGTTTGAACTTCATGAGCAGTTTTCACCTATTTATAAGTCGATTTAGGAAATATTTGTGAAAGAAACTTTTGTAGCTTGTTTCTACTGTCAAAAAGGCAGATCAATCAGAGTTATGAGTGAAAAACTATGACTAAAATAGTAAGGTAGTGTCAAATTCCTTCTATCCGAATTCTTTTTAAAATGCGTTTAAACTTCGGAATACTTCCTAACTTCTATTACGCCCTATATTACCTCTCTCAAGGTTTCTCGACCTTCCAAATTTAATGAAAATTTTATTTTGACCTGAAAATATTTAGAAACCTACATAATCACTATTCTCAAGCTTAAACACCTTCAAAACTAAATTTGACCCGAAAGTCAATTCGTCTGAAACTCAAATTTTATGAACAATCTTTTAACAATGATTCGAGATTTCTACAATCCTTTTATTCATCCTAGGAGAAATGTTTATATGATGTTATTCTTATTTAATTATATTACGAGGTCTTACAACTTGTGCAAGCAATTGGGGGATGGCAAAGAAATACATGAGATTAGCCAGATTGAAACTTTGTTAAAGAATCACTTAGAGCTATTGAGCACTTTGAAGTTAGGGGAGGAGGAGGTTGTTGATCAAGAGGAGCCAGAAAGTTTACAAAGGGTAAAAAAATGGACCCCAACATTTGAGAAGCTTCCACAATAAGAGAATTTTTTCATCCACTTTAGAAACACCCAACTTGGAGTTGAAGCCACTACCTTCTACTCTCGAGTATGCTTTTCTCGGGAGCACAAAACCTTCCCAGTAGTCATAAGTTCTACATTGGAGCCAAAACAAGAAGATGATCTATTAAAAGTGTTGAGGAGGCATAAGGGAGCAATTGGTTAGACAATTGCTGATATCAAGGGATAAGTCCCCTCATTTGCACACACCGTATCTACCTAAAAGAAGACTCCAAGCCATCCTGACAACCACAAAGAAGGCTAAATCTTATAATGAAGGATGTGGTGAGGGATGAGGTACTCAAACTACTTTATGTGGGCATCATCTTTTCAATAATTGACAGTAAATGGGTTAGTCCCACTCAAGTGGTGCCAAAGAAATTGGGGGTCACCGTGTTTATAAATGAGGAGAACAAGTTGATTCCAACAAGAGTAGTCACCAGATGGAGAGTGTGTATCAACTATCAGAAACTCAACTCTTGCACAAGAAAGAATCACTTCCCTTTGTCATTCCTCGACCATGTATTGAAGAGAGTAGTCAGACACTTGTTTTATTGTTTCTTGGATGGCTACTCCGGATACAATCAAATTGAAATCGCTTTGGAAGACCAAGAGAAGACTACATTCATGTGTCCCTTCGGCACCTTTGCCTATTGCCAAATGCCATTCGGGTTGTGTAATGCCCTGGTGACGTTTCAAAGATGCATGATGGAAATTTTTAGCCACATTGTGGAAAAAATTGTGGAAGTCTTCATGGATGAATTTTCCATATATTGCGGACTCATTTGAAGGGTGCTTGGAGAACTTGGAGAGAGTACTTGAGAGATGTGAGGAGAAGAATTTGGTTCTCAATTAGGAGAAGTGCCACTTCATGGTGACACAAGGGATAGTGCTTTGGCATACCATTTCGGCAAACGGGATTGAAGTTGACAAATCCAAGATTGAAGCAATTTCCAACCTCACCACACCAAAGGTCATCAAAGACATTAGGTCGTTTCTTAGTCATGCCAATTTTTATCATCATTTTATAAACGATTTTAGTGCATTGGCATGACCCTTGACCAATTTTCTTTCTAAAGATGTCCCATTTGTGTGGTCGGATGATTGTGATGCATCATTTAAAAAAACTCAAAAGCATGCTCACTTCACCTCCAATCATGCGACCACCCAAGTGGGACTTACCATTTGAGCTCATGTGCGATGCGAGTGATTATGCGATCGGCGCTATGCTTGGTCAACGGGAAGATAGGAGACCTTATGTAATATACTACACTATTAAAACTCTTAATGAAGCATAAATGAACTACACTACAACTAAAAAAGAGTTGCTAGTGGTAGTATTTGCATTGGATAAATGTTGGTCCTACATTATTGGTTCACCTATTATAATCTATGACTTGATCCGAAATGTGTACATCCAAGTGCAGGCGGTCAAGCTATAGTAATAATCTAGTTCAGTCCAAAGTCGAATCCACAGGGAACTATGAGTGGTGTTTTGAAGTGAGCAGTAATAAAGACCATGTAACTGGAAACCTTGAGAGTTTGAAGTTATGGGATTTCTTTGAAAAGAATAGAAGATTCTTTCCAAGAGTTTTCTAAACAAAATATAAGATAAATTCAAATTTAAAACAGTCACCCTTTAGCTTGAGGATCAGAACATGTAGTTAACCATTCAGTTTATTATACTTGTGTTTTATAACTCAATTAACTCCCTATGTCAACAGCAAGTTAATCGGAAGGTGAGGATGGACTATGAAAATTAAGCCACATGATTTCGATGCCTTTCTAGAAGTTGACAAGAATTGCCTGTGCTGAGATTTAACCCGTCTACAAACAAGCAAGTGTTTCAACAAGCGTCCAATCATGTCATTAATGTTCCATTTTTTAGATAAAGGGCAATAATAGTGAAGATTGAACTGTGTCATGAAGATCTAGCCAGGGCACTTGCCTTGAACCAATGAGTCTTTTCATGCAAGAGTCATCCATGACATAGAAAGAACCCATAGTTATACAAAGTACCTTAGCCTTGCTAGATGCATTCAATCATTCAATAAGTGAAATATAAAGCATTAAAGCATAAAGGAAATGCACAAATATAATTTCCAGATAATCAATACATGTTCATCACCTCTTACTAAAGAGTGAATGAGGAACTACTCACTCTTCATGGCTTGGGTAAAGCTAGAAAAGTGAGTGACACTCATCCCTTTAAGTAGAGAAGTTACAAAGTAAAGTACAATAAGCGAAGAGCCGATCTTCACCAAAGAATAAGTGAATCACGTTCCACCCTTCACGACTTTGGAAAAGCTCTAGAAAAGTGGAAGAGTTTCACTTCTCTAAGGAAAAAGGAAGCTCAAGCAATGGAAGTAAAAGACATAAACAATAAAACTAGAACAAAGCTAGTCACTTTTGGAATGTGGCTTCGTCAACCAACAAATGGAGGGTTGCTTCGTCAACTAACAAGTGGAGGGTTGCTTCCTCAACCAAGAGATGGAGCGTTGCTTCCTAAACCAAGAAATGAACTGACACTCTTGATACAAGTAAATATAACATACATCTAAGATTAAACAAAATGAGTGGGAATCTATGCCTCCTTACAAACTCCTTACTAGTTCATGGTGTAGTCTAAGCCTACTAACCAAGCTCTAACTCCTTACTTTTCAAGAGAAAAATTGCACATATGAAGCTCCCCTAATGGGAGTATTTATAGGCAAGGAAGGAGAGGGAGGAAGATAAGAGATGATGAATAGTGTATGCCACCCAATCTAAGTGGAAATCAATTACTCTGCACGCAGTCTGTGGAGGACGTTCGAACGTTGTTTTTATTTTGGCTTTATAAATGTTTGAACGTGGTCTGACATTCAAAAGTGTCTTCTGTCATTGCTTTAGGGGCGTTCGAACGCTAGATGGGGTTTGACCATATCATTCAAGTGGTCTGTGGTCTTCTGTGGAAACCCACTTCCACTTCATGCAGAACTTGGCATTTTGCACTCATCACTTTGGTCTTCAATCAAATCAAGTGGACGTTCAAACGTGAGTTGGCATTCAAACGTGGTACTCAAGTGCCTCAAAGTCTTCTCTCTTGCATACACATGCCATCTTTTAGTAGTTTGGGCTTCAAGTGGACGTTCGAACGTTAGTTGGCGTTCGAACATGGTAGGCTTGGTCCAAGCTTTTCCAATTTTGCTCTAGAATATGTTGGTGTTGCATGAAAGTTTGATATTCATCACCTTTAGTCCCTTGTACAATTTATGGCTTGCAATGCCATCATTTAAACTCCATCAAAGTATAATTAGTTTTAAAAGAACATAGTAATATGCTAGTTTTAACTACTAATCAGTCTACACTGATCACTCTACTTTGAAGTATCTTTTAGCTGAGCAAGACGCAAAGCCAAGACTCATTAGGTGGATCCTCCTCCTTCAAGAGTTCAATTTGATCATCAAAAATAAGAAAGGAGTTGAGAATGTGGTGGCAGACCATCGGTTGTGACGTGTGGTTCAAGATGCCGAAGAGCAGATTCCTATCCCTGACTCTTTTCTTGACGAGCATTTATTTTTCATTCATTTTGTTTGTCCTTGGTATGTTGACATTTACAATTATCTTGCAATAGGACAAATCCCACTGCAGTAGAGCCCGAATGATAGACAAAGATTTATGGCGGATGTGATGTACGTTTACTTTGACAACCCATACTTGTTCAAATACTGCCCTGACCAAGTCATGAGGACATCCTTGCATTCTACCATTCTGAAGTGTGCGGTGGACACTTCTCTTCCAAAAGGACTTCGACTAAGGTGTTGCAATCCGATTTTTATTGGCCTTAGTTAATTAAGGATTGTGTTTCATTTTGCAAGGAAAGCAAAGATTGGGTAGTCTGACCCATAGGAATATGATGCCCTTGTCCCCTATGTTAGTAATTTAGGTATTCAATTGTTGGGACATTGATTTCATGGGTCCATTCCCTATGTCTTTTGGTTATCTCTGTATTTTATTGGCAATGGACTATGTGTCCAAGTGGGTAAAGGCTATCCTAACCAAGACCAATGACCACTGGGTCGTGGTCAAGTTCCTAAAAGAAAACATTTTTTCAAGGTTTGGGATGCCTCGTGCAATGATAAGTGATGGTGGTTCTCATGTATGCAATAGGACATTTGCATCCTTAATGCATAAGTATGGTGTCACACACAAAGTGTCCACTGCATATCACCCACAGACTAATGGCCAAGTCGAGTTGGCCAATAGGGAGATCAAGAACATCCTAGAGAAAATGGTGAATCCTAATAGGAAGAATTGGTCACTTAGGTTGAACGATGACCTATGGGCTTACCGCACTACATACAAGACCATTTTATGTATGTCACCCTATAGGTTAGTCTATGACAAGGCTTGTCATTTGCTGGTAGAAGTGGAGCACAAAGCCAATTGGGCCATCAAGACCTTGAACTTCAACTTTAGAATAGTCAAAGAGAATAGAAAGTTAGAGTTGAATGAGCTAGAGGAGATTCGTAGAGATGCATACGAGAGCTCAAGAATTTCCAAAGAAAGGGCTATGATTTTTCATGATATATCCATTTTAAGTAAAACATTTGAGCCTGGATAACAAGTGCTCTTGTATAATTCTTGACTATCCATCTTCCAAGGAAAACTTCGATCCCATTGGGATGGACCCTATCTTATCAAGGTGGCCTACCCCCATATCTGTGAAAATCACAAAACCTGAGGATAGAAAAACAATCAAGGTTAATGGCCAAAGACTTAAGTCATTCTTCGAGGGTTTTGAGGGTCAAAAGTTAGAGGAAGAATTGGTGGACCCGGTTTACTTGGACCTTTGGAGGAATAACTGTTCATGTAGATTTTAATGTACAATCATTTTCTTTTATCATTCACTTTCCATGTTATTTTGTTTAATTACTTACATCTTTTTGTAGTTTTCTTTCTTTTAATGTGCAGATTAAAAGCTCCATGCGAGATGTTCTCTAACCCAACTTATCTTTTTATATACGAGGTGTTCTCTAACCTAACTTATCTTTTTATGTCCATCACTATAGAGTATATCTTTTTTGTTGCATTGAGGACAATGCATGAATCAAATTGGGGTGAGGTGCACCATTTGTAGGATACACCAAATTTTTGTGGACATTTTTTGTTGATGATACCATTTTGTGGTGATATTCACCATTCACATGCTCTACAAATTTTTGTTTACAATAGTTGAGAAATATGTGAAAATTTTGAAAATTTTTGTGAAATATATCTTAAGGTTGACCTATATTCCCCTATTTAGAGTGTTGTGGGTTTATTGAGTTGTTGATCTTTGTTGTGAACTTTGAATACATTGGAACATCATGGAAGTTTATCCTATTGCTAAGAGTATCACATACGTGTTTGCTTTTGAATTCACCCATAAGTTTACCTTGAATGTGTAATTTCGATAATTTATGGATTGAATTCACATTTTAGAGCTCAACATGAATAGTGGAGATGAGTAAGTAACCATGAGAGCTTTAGTGTCAATCCTTGTTGGAGGGAACTTACGTTTACTCAAGGAACAATTTTTCAAATTCCAAATCCATTCATCTCATTTTTCTTGTTTTGGTTAGAGTGCATTTGCGTAGTTGATTGACTTTGTCTTGATATGCAATATGCTCTTCCATGTTTATCTAGAAATGATCTTAGGTTATCTTTGATTTATTTGAGCCTTAGTTTTTTTCTTGTGAAAATATTATCCCTAGTGCCATGATTGAGCCTTGTCGAAATTTCATTTTCATGCCACACAATTGACCAAGCCAGTGCAAAATGACAAAAATTTACCGCACCTTGGTTGTTCCGAGATTGACCATGCAAGATCATAAGGAGAAGGAGTAGTGGTACGGAAGCCCAACAAAAAGGGATGAACGATGCCAAATTCAAAAGTTTGAATGGAAAAGAAAGAAAAATCCAAGAAAATGAGGAAAAAGGGGTGAAAGAAGAAAAGAAGGAGAAAAGAAAAAGGAGAATTCTATGGAAAAGAAAGATAAAGAAACAAAGAGCAAAGTGGTGGTGTTAGACTTAAAATGCCATAAAAAGGGAGATCTTTTTGAAATAAAGGTCATTCACTCAGAACAACTCTCTTTGTTATCCTCTATCATTGGTTTCACTTGCCTCAATATCACCCCAAGGTCTCATTACAACCCTTAAAATTCCTAAATGATCTAGAGAAAGCATAGGGAAAGCATATCTTTAAAGAAAAGAGAAGTTGATTTTGCTATCTAGTGTCCTAATATTCCTTTCATGAGATTATGCCAAGGTTGCTTCATTTTTATGCATGTACCTCATTTTTGGATTATATGTGAGCATATTTCATTTTGTGCACAAGATTCTATCTCACACATACAAATGGAGCGCATGCCAAGATAATCAAAATGTGATTCATTGTTGAGAGAAACCCTTGGTGAGTTTTGCATCGAAGCTGAATTTGGATAGCTGAGTGAATGTGAAATCTATTTGGTAAATGCTTAAATTACATGTCCATTCCACACACATGCAAGTTTGAAAATGAATGTGCAGATGCATACTCTAGAATAACATTTAAAGCCAAACTAATGCTTCTGTGTGCTTTGTTCGGGTATTTTATCAATGTCGTCATGTAGCCCTATGCTGCGGGACGGGGGAATATTGCTCAAATTTTTTATGTTTAATCTGAAGTAGGAATACTTTAATTTATGAATATGTGTTTTACATTTTGGGAATTTATTTTGATAGTTAAATGTAGAAATCGATGCCTTGTGTGTTAAAAGCATCAAAATTTTAAATCATATTGCAATTTCGCAAATGACTTGGGCCATGGTCACTCAATTGTGGTTCACAAGTGTAACTCATGTTCTTGTTAGGGTAGAGGGTTTTAGAATGTGATGGAGGTGATATATATTGGAGTGGAAGTAAGAATTGGAGCATATGGTATTTTTTGCAACAAGTTAAAACCTACCAGTAGTTTTGGGCCAAAACCTTCTAATAGGTTTTGCCCAGAGAATTGAAAACAAGGGTTTTAAGTTCATTTTTTTGGGGAACTGTTCATATCCTTCATAATCATCGACCTCCCAAGCATTTCTTTCCCTCTCCAAACTTCTCAAAGCTCCTAAGAATCAACACCAACAATCAAATCTTCCATCTCTCATCACTAGGGTTGATTATTACTTGTTTTTTACCGAATTTTGCTAGATTTTCTTGCAAAACCCAAGGGTTCTCATTTTTCCCCAACAATCCATTTCACTTAAACTTCTCCAAAAGCTTTGATTCCATTACAATAGCTCGCTTAGGAAAGGTCCCTATTGATGCTTTTGATCCCATTGAGAGGCTTTTGATGTGGTTTTTGTCGTCTACAGCGTTTAGGGCACTGTTGCTTCTCATGGCCCAAACAAAACGAACTGGGGCAAATCCTTCACCAATCGTGGGCACTAGTTCCCATCAGAGGACTAAGGAGGGCTCTAGTGGAAATAGGGGAGAAAGGAGAAAGAAGGCATGGAACAATGCTCGCAACCAGAGTATTGATGAGAAAAATTTCACATGTGAACATTTCGTGGACGTGCCCAGTCTTGGTCTGAATCACGAGGTAGTGAGAGTGATTGAGGGACACGGTACTAGGATTTGGTTTAAGCCAGTCAATAGGTATAGTCTGGATATGTGTGGGGAGTTTTATTAAAGATTGCATGTGGTGGATGAGGACGATCACATTCTCAGGACCAATGTGAGGGGTAATTTCTGATGTGACACTAGATTTGATTGCAAACTTGATGAAGTACCAGAGGCCACCCCCAATATCTCAGTGTACCCACACAACATCCAAGGGGTAAAATCAATCCCTGAGTATGTGGAGCTGCCCTTCAAGGACTCAACCCAATTCAAATGGATAATTCAAGTCAGAGGTCTCAAGCACTTATATGGGATAATGAATAAAGTCTGGCATTACAATTTGATCCCCAAGGGTGCAAAGAAGAACCCGAATTTGGGGTAGCTCGCCCTCCATCACGCATTTATGACTATGAAGGCTATGGATGTTGCCTTATTGATCTGGGAGTTTATGAAGGAGTTTACTCAAGCTAGAAAGCCAAAGGTGAATCTCCCATTCGCCAGTCTAGTCACTAGGATATGCTACCACAACAAGGTCAAGGCCTACCTCTTTCATGTGCTGACACCCTCTGAATTTGGAGCTACTGGGAAATCAAGTAGCAGTAAGAGAAAAGGATGAGTAGGGACGAGAGAGCTAGAGCCTCAAGACCTGAGCCATTATTTGTTGGGAGGTCTACTTCTGGGGCTTCCACCTCTAGGCTTGATTCGTATAGTTTCACAGGATTTAGATGCTTTGGAGAGGAAGATGCATGGGCTGACCTTGATGATGACTAGGATCTTTTAGCACACCTTCTCAGGTGAGCCAATTCTCAATAGACCTCTGTCTTCATCTGCTGGACCCTCTACCTCCGCCCTAATGACTTCTATGGTTGTCAAGGTGGAGGGTTCCGATGATGATGACTCTGATGACAAGAAGGAGGAAAGCAAGTAAGAGAGTGAGGAGGATGAGGCTAGTGATGAGGACAATGAGCAGGGTGTTGTTTGTTTTTTTTTTTGGTTTTAGTTGTTGCACAGTTAGGATTAGAATTATCGGCCTAGTAGAAGAGTCTATAGGATTTTTGGGCCATTTTGTTTTTGAATTCTAAATCCTTGTACTAAACTTTTGAAAGAAATTAATGAAAAGAACCACAATTGTTTTGTTTTACCTTGCCCAAGTTCATTTCTTTAATTGCATTGTGATTTTTGCATTTGGACTTTGGGCGATTTACTTGTATGAATGGATTACTGTAGTTTTCTACTTTAAGGTTTGAAAATAGAGTTTGCTAGGGACTAGCAAAACTCAAGTTGGGGGGTGTGATTAGCACAAAATATTAATCATGTATACTTTTGTATCCCTTTTATACTATCTTTTGTGGTGAAAATGGGATGAAATGCAATTAATCAAACCATGTCTCTCTACATATTGTATGTCTTTCCATCCATTATGAGTAGCTAAGATTTTTGTTGGCTAATCCAAGGGAGATTTCCTCTTGGGTATGCCAAATCAACTCTCTTTCATTCCTCCTTGTAGTGTAAGGTGTTTGATTTGACGAGGTTGAGTGTGGATGTAGTTATGAGCTCTTGATACACCGTAGACTTGTCACGAGGCATGCTTGAACCTACACCTCCACATTAGTCTCTCACTTCCTACGAATCAATCAAACATTGAGACATTATTGGAAGAATGTTTTGAGTTGATTTGACATTCCCATTGGAATGATCCTTTCAGATTAGCCAACCTTGTTTTCATTACATTTTTTGCAAAAAATCCACTCACCAAAATACAAACTCACAAGATTTTACACTTTTCTATTTTTACAAAATCACCTTCGCTACAATTCAACCTTCCTTCCCTGAGGAGATGACCTTGGAATACCCATTGCAAGTAACACACGACACTTGCAAGTGTCTCTTCGCTTGGGGAGCACTTTTACACACACACATTTTCATTCACACACATGTTTTCCCCATTTCTAGTATCAAACCCGAGGGAGAGTGACACTCACCTACACACATAAGCCATATATATATTCGAGGATTCGTGTTTGGAGATTAGGGTGAACCCGATCACTTAAACACTACCAATGCAGATTCAGACTAAGATTTAACTCGTTCATCTCCTATTAAGTTGGCTAGGAAGCTCAAACTACTCTCTGCCTTAGCTTTTAAGAATCGATTACCCATAGTGAAAAGTGAGTGGGAAGAATTTTGCTCATTGGTAAAGCTGAAAAATTACCCCTCATAGTAACTGGAATACAATCCATTTCTGAAATCAATCCATTATCGCATGAAAAATGGACAAAAAGTTCCTCCCAAATATCACATCATACCCCTTCATATCTAGTGCCACGAAATCTACCTTCAGCTATTGCTATACAATTCAGAGTACACAATCCTTACACACCCGCCCTGAATCCAATTGTTCTCCCACAGGCAAGTCATACTCAAAATATTGTATAGGTTATCAATTTTTAATCCCAATGAAATAGCATATGCAGTGCATATAAAGGAATGTGTAGCATCGGGATCAAACAAAATAGGTGCCCAAGAATTATAGAGAATGACAATACCTGATGAGTACATAATATTACATGATTTTATATCTCAAACCAACCATCTTAGATTTGCTTTTTAGTTATATTTTTATATAAGTTTGTGTTTTATTAGTAAAATGTGTGTTTGTAGGTAATCTAGTGTAAGAAGGGATGATTTACACTCATTTGGATGCTATGGAAAGCTTTGGAAAGGAGTGGAATTGAATTGGGAGCATTACAACACAAACAAAAAAAGTGAAGTTCTACTGATAGGTCAAAATCTGCTTCCTACTGGTATATCCAAATGGAAACTTTGCTATTGGTAGGTCGGGGTGTGCTTTCTACCGGTAGTAGTGGTAAAATTAAAAAAAAATTGAGATTTTTAAAGAAATTTCAATTTCTTGTTCATTACATTAATTTTCTATTATTGTTTTAAATACAAAGTAATGAATTTAATTTTTCTTTCAATATTAGTTTTGTTTTCTTTAATTTTTATGTCTTTTATTATTTTTTTTACTTTAATTTATGTTATGTGTGAGTAGTTAATTTCTATGTCTTGTATCAATGTTCATCGGGGGTTAACTGTCATCCATTTTGCCGTTAAAAAAATTTGGGATAGTTACAAATTACACCTTCAAAGTTTAAATATTTCACATTTATGATTAAAAAAGAATTTCATCAATTAATACTCGTCAAATACCTTTCAATCGTGTTGTATCGTGTTATTTTGTGTCATGTCGTATCATTTTCGTGTTGCGTTCGAGTCGATAAAAAAATATTTTTATCCACACCAACTGTATACTTATTTAGATGATTTTGATCAATATACACAATAAATGATCTATAGTGAGATTTAACTTTTAATAACAAATTATTAGAATGTAAAGGTGAAATGAATTCTATTTTCACCGAGCCCATCTGTAGGTGATAAAAATTTCTTACCTCCTACATTTACAGCTTGATTATTGATCTTATACGTATCCCTATCAATATCTTCTCTACAAAATGAACAAACTGTCCAAGACCGAAGTTCTTCAATCGAAGGCACTCTGATGCTTAAGTCAGTAATGGAATGATACAAGAATTTTTGGAAAGAAGATTATCCGTAACTTTTACTATGCATCTGATTAACACAAAACATTGCATATTTTATGTGCTTATACATCCCTTTTTCAGTTATTGTTGAGGGTAAACTGAGCAGAATAACACTGTTCAAACATTTAATGGTGTTTTGATGTGTTTACAGGAAAAGAGGATTAAATGGTGCCTTTTAGGCCCTTTGGAGGATGCTTGAGATGCTTGGAGATGAGGAGGAGGCTTGGCGATGGTTTAGGAGGTGAAGGAACAAAGAAATCAGCTAAAAAGGAAAAAAACCTACCAGTGGACAGTACCGGTAGAAATTGGCTACTGGTTTGCACCTATTGCAGAAATACCGGTAGAAATTGGCTACTGGTTTTCACCTACCATAGATGTACCGATAGTTTGGGTTCATTGAAGCAAAACCTATCGATAGCTTTTCCGCGATCTACCGGTAGGTTTTACTGAAATAGTACAGATTCTACATCTCAAGCTCTGCAACTTGGGGGTCCTATCATTGGATCTCCCACTCGTCTCTGACACCTCCTACACATAAGGCATTCCCTTTTCATCCTATCTTGGACTTTTTGGAGTTTTGATCATCAATGAGGAGAGAAGAGAGAGAATATGCTACGTTTACAGGCTATACCTACACCACCCTGTTCATCCCTGTCCAACCCACTCTCTTGACAGCCTATGGATGGAGATCACATCACCTAGCTGGGGCATCACTCCATGGACATTTTTGACAAGGGAGGGAGCTCTCCATTAGGCATTATGCAATATATACATTGGAATATAGAGAGAGAAGCTGGAGGAAAAAGATGAATAGTGTTAGAGAAAGAAGTTGAGATTTTTCNAGGGAGCTCTCCATTAGGCATTATGCAATATATACATTGGAATATAGAGAGAGAAGCTGGAGGAAAAAGATGAATAGTGTTAGAGAAAGAAGTTGAGATTTTTCCATTTTCTTCCATGTATTGTCTTTTAACTTCTTGTAAGAATATTCCAAGCTTCCTCTAATGCTTTGAATGTCATTAATCTCTAAGTGATTTCAATTTTAGTCTTCCATTAAAGCTTCTACCATTAATGCTTCTATGTTCTTAAATTTCTTAGCTATAAATGGGTATTAAATGCATTCTCATTTGGTTTATGCTTCTAGCATTTACTACACCAAGCATTTTCATTTCCTTGTAATGCATTCTCACTACATTNTGGTTTATGCTTCTGGCATTTACTACACCAAGCATTTTCATTTCCTTGTAATGCATTCTCACTACATTGTTGGTTTTCCTTTAATCATGAGTAGCTAAATCTTTAAGTTGATTAATCCAAGGGAGACCTCCGCTTGGGTATCCCNTATAAATGGGTATTAAATGCATTCTCATTTGGTTTATGCTTCTAGCATTTACTACACCAAGCATTTTCATTTCCTTGTAATGCATTCTCACTACATTGTTGGTTTTCCTTTAATCATGAGTAGCTAAATCTTTAAGTTGATTAATCCAAGGGAGACCTCCGCTTGGGTATACCATCTCAACTCATCCCCTCTCCTTCCCTTGGTGTACGGTGGTTCGGTTTGATTGGGTTGAGTGTGGACCGGAGTGTGAATCCTTGATATCTCGTAGGCATTGCCACGGGTTATGCTTAGATCCCTACTTCCGTTATGTCCCTCACTTCCCACGAATCAATCATTCACTTATGCACCATTGGAGGAAGGTTTTGAGTTGACTCGGTANTCCCATCTCAACTCATCCCCTCTCCTTCCCTCGGTGTACGGTGGTTCGGTTTGATTGGGTTGAGTGTGGACTGGAGTGTGAATCTTTGATATCTCGTAGGCATTGCCACGGGTTATGCTTGGATCCTTACTTCCGTTATGTCCCTCACTTCCCATGGATCAATCATTCACTTATGCACCATTGGAGGAAGGTTTTGAGTTGACTCGGTATTCCCATCGGAGTGAACCCTACGGATTGGCCAACACTTGCTTTCCAACTCACTTTCATCACAACACAACTTACAAAACCAAACTTCAACTACAAAAGATTTTACACTTTCTTTTCATATAAAATTACTTTCAAAATGATCCACAACCTTCCCCAAGGAAATGACCTTGGAATACCTCCAAGTAAAACACGACACACAAAAGTCTTCTTGCGCTTTGGAAGCATTTTTGCTCACTTGTACATTTAATTTTCACCATTCCCTTGCCTTTTCTTTTGACATCATCTCAAAGGAGAGTGACACTCCCCTTCACACACATCATACATACACATTGAGGGAAGTTGTTGAGAGGTTAGGAATTTACAAAGGAAAATATCTAGCATTTTTGGCACCGTTCTTGAGGAAGGCAAAGTGTCAAATCAAGAAGGTGATTTCTAGACAGTAGAGGTAAGTCTCGTAAACTTCATCATGNCTAGCATTTTTGGCACCGTTCTTGAGGAAGGCAAAGTGTCAAATCAAGAAGGTGATTTCTAGACAGTAGAGGTAAGTCTCGTAAACTTCATCATGGGCTTAGGTATGTTGTTCTGTATATATATATTCTTGTTTGTGTATAATTTGATTTCTAGATAGTTTATTGCATGTGGGGAAGGGACGAACAAAACCGATTGGTTAGACAACCCTTAGACCCCAACATGAATATTGACCAAAACCCACCCGAGGATGCAGGTGATAATTTTGATAATGTTGGTGTCAATCCAAATGTCTAAAGGGGTGGGGGAGTGCCCGAACCTAAAATGTCGAATGTTCAAAGGGGTGGGGGAGTGCCTGAACTTAGATGCCTAATCTACGAACGCAATTTCCCCTTCCCATGAATGAAGGGAATAACATCCAAATGGATATCCCGACGAGGTCTATGAGGGATTTCCTTCAACCAACCTATAGCACCACACCCTCATGCATCCTTTTACAGGTCCAAGCTCAGCTCTTCCAAGTTAAGCCTGGGATGTTGCAACTACTTCCTACATTCCGTGGAATGGATATGGAAAATCCCTACTTGCACATCAAGGAGTTTGAGGATATAGTAGCAACCTTCAATGCTAACTATGTTATGGAGGACATAGCTTGATTGAAATTGTTTCCTTTCTCCCTCATAGATAAATCCAAATCATGGTTGAATGCCTTGCAACCTCGATCCATTACCCCTTGGGCTCAAATGCATTCTGAATTTTTGAATAAATTTTTTTCGGTTCATAGAATCACTGCTTTAAAAAAGGAAATTCAAAACTTTTTTGAGAAGCCCAATAAGCAATTCTATCAATGTTGGGATTGTTACAAGGAGTTATCCATTCCACATAATGGCTTTGAATCGTGGCAACTGGTAGGTTTCTTTTATAAAGGAATCACACCAACCCATAGACAATTCATTGACATGATGTGTAATGATAAGTTCTTGAACAAAGACCCTGATGAGGCCCTTGACTAGTTTAGTACATTGGCCCAAAATGCACAATCTTGGGACATTAGGGATCCCAATGACATACCTAGGACGTCTTTAGGTAGTAGTCAACCACAAGGGGGTGGGATATATGACTTGAGAGATCGAGAAGACTTGCTTTCAAAAATTGCTAAATTGTCAACGAAAGTTGAGTCCTAAAGTCAATAGGAGACACGAGGTGTCTAATATGTCACGGACCGAGGAAGCTTGTGCAATTTGTAAGATTGTAAAGCATTCCACATCGGAGTGTCCTAACATTCCAGCACTTAAGGAAGTATACCATGAGCAAGTCCATGCCTTCAACCAACCAAGGCAGTCATTCTCTCCCAATTCGAACTACAATCTGGGGTGGAGTAATCATCCAAATTCTAGTTGGAGAAATAAGAATCTCGTTCCTCGTGGTTCAAATGCATATTCATCTTCCATGCCCCCCAAGCAAAATCAATACCATGGCCAAGGGCAAGTGTCTAGCCCCCAATACCCCCGGAACTATCCGCAAGGGTATTCATCAAACCCACCACCATAGAATTTTTTAGCAAGTCCACCTCCACAAGGCTTCAACTAACAGGGACCATCCAATCCGTCCACATACCAACCTCCTCACAAAAGGAACTTGGAGGATGTAGTTCATGCCTTCATCCAAAGCCAAACTGCCATCAATAACCAAACTGCCACAACTCTAAACAACATGGCAGCTCAACTCACAAAAATTACCAATCACATAGGGTTATCACAACAAGAAAAGGGGAAATTCCCCACTCAACCCCAAGAAAACCCTAAAGGCCAACATGTGATTGAGTTGTCCGAGCCCACCAAAGAGAGTTGTGAGCAACTCAAAGCAGTCACTACCCTTCGTAGTGGCAAACAAATCGAGAAGACCGTTGTGCCAAAGGTCCCACCCAAGACAACATTGCCAATAGAAGAAGAGATCATGGGTGACAACGAAGAGGGTAAGGTGAGTGAAAAGAAAGGAAGTAAAGTGGCTGAGCAAGAAAAATTGACTGATGATAGTGTGTTTGTCTCCCCCATGTCGACTCATTTTCCTAGTCGATTAAAATCACCTATCAAGGTGGCTAACTATGCTGATATTCTGAAAATGTTTAAGCAGGTGAAGATCAACATTCCACTCCTCAACACAATCAAGCAAATTCCATCATGTGCTAAGATTTTGAAGGACTTATGCACAGTGAAGAGGAAATTAAATGTCCACAAGAAAGCATTCCTCACCGAGCAAGTGAGCTCAATATTTAGGACAAACACTCCTCCAAAGTTCAAAGACCCCGGCTATCCTATAATTACCATAACCATTGAAAATTGCCGAGTGGAGCAAGCATTGCTTGACTTGGTGCCTAGTGTCAATCTTCTACCTTACTCGGTGTACAAGCAACTCCAAATTGAAGAGTTGAAGTCAACCTCAATCACTCTTCAGTTGGCCGATCGAAGCATTCAAACACCGAAGGGAGTGGTTGAGGATGTTTTGGTTCAAGTGGATAACTTTTATTTTTCTGTTGATTTCATTGTACTTGAAACTCACCCTGTTGCTAACCCTTGCTCCCAAATCCCTGTTATACTTGGTAGACTTTTTTTTGCTACATCTAATGCTATTATTAATTGCAAGAATGGTCTCATAAAGCTAGCATTTGGGAATATGATGATGGAGCTTAATGTGTTCAACTTGGCCAACCAATTGGGTGATGATGAGGAGGTACATGAGGTTAATCGGATTGACACTTTCGTAGAGGAACACTTGGAGTTAATGAGCAATTTCAAATTGGAAGAGGAAGGATTTGTTAATATGGAGGAGATTGATGGGCCAAAAGAATTAGAAAGTGTGAAAGGGATAGAAAGATGGACCCCTACTTTTGAGAAGCTCCCAACCCAAGATAAAAAGATTTTCCCTTCAAACGAGAAAAAGTCCCATTTGCAATTGAAGCCACTACCTTCCCATTTGAAATATGCTTACCTTGGGGAAGGTGAAACATTTTTGTTGGTTATTAGCTCAACATTGAATGGGGAACAAGAAGAAGAACTCTTGGAGGTATGGAAAAGGCATAAAGAAGCAATTGGATGGACCATTGCAGACATCAAGGGGATAAGTCCTCTCATTTGCACCCACCGCATTTATCTTGAGGAGGATGCCAAACCATCCCGAAAACCACAAAGGAGGTTGAATCCCATCATGAAGGAGGTGGTGAGGGATAAGGTGTTGAAACTACTTGACATGGGCATCATTTTTTCAATTGCCGAGAGTAAATGGGTTAGCTCCATGCAAGTAGTACCTAAGAAATCTGGAGTCACGGTGATAGAGAATGAGCTTATACAGACAAGAGTGATCACCAGGTGGAGAGTTTGCATTGACTATTGGAAGCTAAACCTTTGCACAAGAAAAGACCACTTCCCAATGCCATTCCTCGACCAAGTATTGGAAAAAGTAGCAAGGCACCTATTCTATTGCTTTTTAGATGGGTACTCCCGCTACAATCAAATAGAGATTGTATTGGAAGACCAAGAGAAGACCACCTTCACGTGCCCCTATAGTACCTTCGCCTACCGTGGCATGCTGTTTGGACTATGTAATGCTCCGGGGACTTTTCAACGCTACATGATGGGGATTTCCAGCAACATGGTGGAAAAAATAGTAGAGGTCTTTATGGATGAATTTTCAGTGTTTGGGGATTCATTTGATAGATGTTTGGAAATTTTGGATAAAGTTCTAGCAAGATGTGAGGAGAAGAATTTAGTCTTGAACTGGGAAAAGTGTCACTTTATGGTGACAGAGGGAATTGTGCTTTGGCCATATAGTTCCGGCAAGGGGTATTGAAGTTGACAAATCCAAGGTGGAAGCCATCTCCAACATCCCTACACCAAGAGTTGTCAGGGACATCAGGTTGTTTCTGGGCCATTCGGGTTTCTATCGTCGTTTCATAAAAAAATTTGCTACATTAGCCTGACCTTTGACCAATCTATTGTCTAAGGATGTCCCATTCGAGTGGTCGGATAATTGTTAGACATCTTTCAAAAAATTGAAAAGCATGCTTGTTACGCCTCCAATTATGCGACCACCCAGGCAGGACTTACCTTTTGAGCTTATGTGTGACGCGAGTGATTATGTGGTCGGCACAGTGCTCGGTCAATGAGAGGAACATAGATTGTATGTAATATACTATGCTTGCTAAACGCTCAATGAAACCCAAATTAATTATACTATTACAGAAAAAAGAGCTGCCAGTGGTAGTATTTGCTTTAGATAAATTTCGTTCGTACATCATAGGTTCACCTATTGTTGTCTTTACTGATCACTCTGCTTTGAAGTATTTGTTGTCTAAGCAGGATGCTAAATCGAGACTCATTAGGTGGATACTCCTCCTATAAGAATTCAACTTGACGATCAAGGACAAGAAAGGAGTCGAGAACGTGGTGGCAGATCATTTATCCCGGTTTGTGGTGCAAGAGTCCAATGAGCACATTCCTATCCCTGACTTTTTCCCTGATAAGCAATTGCTTTCAATTGATTTTGTATGTCCTTGGTATGCTACCATATGTAATTATCTTGCAACAGGACAAATATCACCGCAATGGAGCCCTGAGGATCGAAGAAGATTCATGGCGGATGTGAAGTACTTTTAACCCGTACATGTTCAAGTACTGCCCTGACCAAGTCATGAGGAGATGTGTACCTGAGAATGAATAGCAGGATGTCCTTTCATTCTGCCATTCAGAAGCATGCGGTGGTCACTTCTTAACAAAGAAAAATTCAACAAAAATTTTTCAATCAGGTTTTTACTGGCCCTCACTTAACAAAGGATGTGTTTCATTTTGCAAAGAATGCGATAGATGCCAGCGTTTGGGTAGTGTGACTCGAAGAAGCATGATGCCCCTCTCCCCTGTTCTGGTGATAGATGTGACGCCCCAAAATCTGGGAGTCCTTTGTTAATTCGTTGATCGTCCATCAACCCGCAAAAATACTCGTGAATGCCGTATGACCCGACACCATGACTCAATAATAAAAAGGTTTGGACAGAGTCACCCTCGGACTGGGAACTCCCAATTGCTTAATCTGTGTACATCATAGTCACTAAATCCATCCAAGGTCTAACACATCACAATTTATACTCCATTATGGTCCATTGACATCATTTGAATGAGGGAACACATAGCCCAAAAGCTTGGACAAGCATTCTTAAAATTTCAGATTTTAGAAAACCTTCCAGTAGGTTTTCATAAACGTTCCGGAAGATTGACCTTCCGGAAGGTTCCCTCAATCTTCTGAAAGATCAAGCATATTGGTACCCTATCTTTAAGAAAGATGTGTTGACCTTCCGGAAGGTGTGTTAAACCTTCCGGAAGAAGTTACACACTAGATTCCCTCATTTTAGAAAAATGTGAAGACCTTCCAAAAGGTTAGAATTGACTTTCTGGAAGGTTTCACCCACTGTTCAACAATTTTTCCTTGGCTTTGTACAAACCTTCCAAAAGGTTTGTTTCGACCTTCCGAAAAGTTTTGCCCAAAATTGTCTATTTCACCTATTTTTCATTTCCAATTCATTCCAAACCTTCTCACAAACATCCCAAGCATGTAAAATATAGTTTTCTACTTTAAACCACACTTATACAAGTTCATTATCATTCATTTACATAATTTTTCATGATAATATTACAAAATCCAAAAATTTCACAAAATGTGATATATAAGCCACAAGTCGACTTTCTTCATCTCTGAGGCTCCGTGTAAGGGCCCTCCATCGGCGTATCACCCGCACCTGAAATATTTTCCCGTATAGGGTGAGCCAGTGCCCAGTAGAATACTTCCTACATAGGCTACTCCCCAACCTAAGTGAATATGCAATGTTCACATGCAATATTTTCCAACAACAATCATTCCAACCAATATTTAAGCAAATCAATGTTGGAATCTAACATGTCATGCCATGATATGAGATGAGACTCACTCATGTAATTTAACCCCGAGCCTTCACCGACTCCCACTACACAATGCAATGTGCATGTGTAATGAATCCATCAATTGACGAAAAATACATCCAATGATTGTTTGAAATAAAAGTGATGCATTTATAAAACCAAATCATTGTGGATGTTACCCATTGAATGGATATTTTTATAAAAAAAAATCTTGTGTCTTTGTTAGGCAACGGATTTTAGAATCACACCACTAGCTCCGTAAGCCTTTCTACACTCTTTGGACTTGCACCGACGGAGTGTATGAACCAGTAGCCGGGCCTTGCACCCGAGGACTTGTCTAGCCCTTCTTGCTATACCCGACACAAGTTTTCTATTCTATGCAACCGTGGAACTCTGTTGAACCTTGGTCCAACAGTACCTAGCCCACTTGTCATCCACCGCGGATGGTGTTTGACCCAAACCATGCACCCACACCCAAAAAAAATTTCGATGTCTTCGTGTATATGCAATGTAATGTACCATTGCTATCTCAATGTCATACCCACATGTAATGAATGCCACATGATCAACTTTAACATATTTTCTTTCATATTTCATGGCCACTCATATCATATGCGTATAATAGCCAAATTTCATCTCAATGTTAATATATCAAAGAACATATATCAACATGTTCATATCCAACCATAATCCATAAGCATGTTATTTCATATATGCCAATAATACACTTAATTTCCAAAGTATAAATTTAACACATAGCATGCCCACATAATACAAATTTTTCATGAATCACTTTAGGGTAAATTCACATAACCCCATGGTACCAAATTCCATGGAATTACATACGCAATAACCACATATATCAATTTCAAGCTAGGAATTCATTTGTTAAACCTTTTCTATACCCATTTCATCAAATTCCACATCTACCCATTACATACAACACCCTAGGTCGTAAAATAAACTCAAGTAGGAAGGAACCCTACCTCTTGAAGCATAAGGAACGACAGTAGGAAGTCCCAAGAACCCGCTTCTAGCCCAAATCCCAAACTTCCAAAAGTCCCGTACCATGATCTTCTGTAAAATCTGTCATTTTTTGGTGTGGTCGCGTAGCCCTTGGCGAGGAGAGCAACCATTAGTCTTGGCCTGAGTGAATCCGAGCACTCGATCTCCGTAGATCGTAGAGAGAAGGTGGAACATCCAAGCTCTTTCCCTCTCTTCTTTATCGGCTAACGGTTGGACAAGAGAATGGGGAAAAATATGATTTTTCCCCTATTTATACTTCTTAATACTTGGCCCACAATTCGCCACACGGCCCCTCTTTTTTTCGGTTTCGTTTTCTCCCCGAAACGATTAAATTTTATCCCAATTTAAGTTCAAAATATTTTTATTTTAACTTACTTTAAATAATTTTCCAACTTTTAAAATTTTATTAAAAATTTCGTTTATGGGGTCACCCGAGACTTGGCCGCCGCGTAAAACATGAAAAATCTGATTTTCTCGAAATTGTATGAAATTTACCAGGGTAACTAGATTTCGCGAAAAGAATCCAAAGGTGAGGTCCATTTCATCATTCGAGATCTAGAAACATTCAAGTTTACAACCCGTACTGTAGCGGTAATTTACCATTTTGCCCTTGTTGTAAAAAGTTTAAATTTATCGAATTTTACAATAGAAATATTTGACTGATGGGGCATTGACTTCATGGGTCCTTTCCCTATGTCTTTTGGCTATCTGTACATTCTGCTGGCAATGGACTACGTGTCCAAATGGGTGGAGGCTATCCCAACCAAAACCAACAACCACGGGGTCGTGCTTAAGTTTCTCAAAGAGAATATATTTTTGAGATTTGGGATGCCTCGCACAATGATAAGTGATGGTGGATCACACTTCTCCAATAGGCCATTTGCATCATTAATGTCTAAATATGGCATCACTCACAAGGTATCCTCCGCTTACCACCCATAAACCAATGGCCAAGCCGAGTTGGCCAATAGGGAGATCAAAAATATTTTAGATAAAATGGTGAACCCCAATAGGAAAGATTGGTCAAATAGACTGACTGATATCCTATGGGCGTACCGTACCGCCTATAAGACTGTTTTGGGCATGTCTCCCTATCGGCTTGTCTACGGAAATGCTTGCCATTTGTCGGTCGAAATGGAACACAAGGCCTATTGGGCCATGAAAACCCTGAACTTCAACTTAAGAATGGGTGGAGAGCAAAGAAAGTTAGAGCTGAATGAGTTGAAAGAGATTCGGAGAGATGCATATGAAAGCTCCAAAATTTCAAAGGAACGGGCTAAAATCTTTCATGACCAATTTATCATAAGGAAGTCATTTGAGCCTGGACAAAAAGTGCTTTTATACAACTCCCGTCTCTCTATTTTCCAAGGTAAACTTCGATCCCGTTGGGATGACCCTTATCTTGTTAAGGTGGCCTACCCCAACGAAGCTGTGGATGTCTCCAACCCTGAAAATAGCCATACATTCAAGGTCAATGGCCAAAGAATTAAGCCATTTTTTGGGGGCTCTGAAGAACAAGTGGTGGAGGAAGATTTAATGGACCCGGTATACCCAGAAGTTATGGAGGAATAACTAGTTTTTCTACTTTTTACTATACAGTTGCTTTTATCTATTTACTTTATTGTTATTCCAGGTTATTTATGTTCTCTTGTCAAATAGTTTTGTTCTTCTTAGTTTCAGATATTGGTGCTTTTTTCCAAACTCAAGTACAAGGTGTTCTCTAACCCCTACTCATTTTTTTTTTCTATTGTCTTTCATTGCATATCATATCTTTTTGTTGCATTGAGAACACTACATAAATCTAGTTGGGGGGAGTGGTGCACCACTTGCATGATACACCAATGTTGTGAAAAAGAAATTTGTGATACAGATTTTTGCTTGCATTAAGGTATTTATGTGAAAATTTTGAAAATTTTTGATGAAAAAATATCTGAATGTTGATCTGTATTCCCTTGTTAAGAGTGTTGGTTTGGATGACATATTGATCTTTGTTGTGAACTTTGAGTACATGAGCATTCTATGGAAATTGATCCTATGCGTGAGTATCACATATGTATTGATTTCTGAACTCAACTGTATGTGACCTTTGAATGTTTAAGTTCAGCAAATTACGGATTGGATTCATGTTTTAGGCTTGACATAAGTAGTGGAGATGAGTAAGGACCCATGAGAGCTTTAGTGTCAATCCTTTTTGGGAGGGAACTAACATTTACTCAAAGAACAATTTTTCAACGTCAAATTTGTTCAATAGTTTCATTATACTTATTTTGGTTAGGTTCATTTGGATAGTATACTGACTTGTCTCGATTGTACAATGCCATCCCATGCGTACCTGGAAGTGATTTTAGGCCATCTTTGAAGTACTTTGAGCCTTAACCCTTTTTCTTGTGAAAAGTTTATCCCTAATGTCGTGAGTAAGCTTTAATTGGAAATTCGTTTCTATGCCACACATTTGACCAAGCCAATGAAAATAAGAAATATCTACCGTACACTGGATGTTCCTAAAGCTGAAAATAAGTTATTGCAAAAGTAAAGGAAGTGTGGTGAGGAAATTCAAGCAAGGGATGATTGTTGTTGTAACTCAAAATTTTTTTTTAAAAAATGTGATAAAAGGGTGAATGAAGTAAAGAATGACAAAAGAAAAGGACAATGTTAAGGAAAAGAAAGAAAAGAAACAAAGAGTGTGGTGAAGGTGTAAGAATGGAATGAGAATCCCATAGAACGGGAAAGTTTTTTTTGAAATAAAACTCTTTCACTCGGAACAACGCTATTTGCTATCCTATATCCTTCATTTCACCTACCTCAATATCACCCCGAGGCCTCATTACAACCCTTGAAAGTCCTAAATGATCTAGAGAAAGTATGGGGGAAGCATACTTTTAAAGAACAAGAGAAGTCAGTTTGGCTATCTAATGCCTTACCATTCTTTTCATGAAATTATACCAAAGTCGTTTCATTTTCATACATAAACTTCAGTTTTGGATTACATGTGAGCATACTTTATTTTGTGCACAATAATCTATCTCACATGTACACATGGAGTGCATGTCAGGATAACTACTGTGTATTTCATTGTTAAGAGGGATCTTTGGTGAGTTTTGCATTGAAGCTGAATTTGGCTAGCCACTCGAATGTGAATTCTANGCCGAAAGAGAAGTGTAGAAGGGCCAAGTAGGCAAGGAGGTGAACAAAGAAAAAAGGCTAGGAATGATGCTAGGCTCTAAGCATCAATGAGAAGAATTTTACCTATGAGAGACATGTTGATAAGCGATCTTTGGGTGTGAATCATGAGGTGGTGAGAATGATTGAAGGTCGGGGGATTGAGATTTGGTTTAGGGCTATAAGTGGGTTCAACTTGTCGCAATGCCGAGAGTTCTATCAAAGACTTAGGGTTATTGATGAAGAGACATTGGTTTTGAGGACAAATGTGAGGGGAACGAAGGTGGATGTGACCCCCTCAATCATAGCCACTCTCATGGAGTATAAGAGGTTGCCGCCTTCCACACCACTTTACCCATACAACATCATGAGAGTCAAGACCATTAAGGAATATGTGGCATTGATGTATGAGGACCCAACACAGTTTAAAGGGACTGTACATGTTGGGGGCCTCAAGCACACACATGGGCTTATGAATAAGATCTTACATTATAACCTGTTTCCAAGAGGTGCCGAGAAGACGCCTAACCTAGAGAAGTTGGCCCTCTTGGATGCAGTGATGACAGGTAAAGCCTTGGATATTGCGCTGTTCATCTGGGAAGTGATGAGAGATTTTGCTCAGGCTTGGAAGCCAAAAGCGAATCTCCCTTTTGAAAACATGGAGACCCGATTGTGTGATCATTTTAGTGTTAAGGGGTATATCTTCTGAAATGCCACCTGAGTCTGGGCCATCCTCTTCTGCATCGAAGCACTAAATACCTTAGCGCCTCGATACATTAGAGGCAATAGTGCACGGGCTCTCGACTATGATGGTGTGATTATTTCAGGACATATTTCCTAGAGAACCCATCCCTGAATGTTCAGCACCACCTTCTGCATCAGCCCCCTATCCCTCTATTGTAGTTGAAGTGGGAGAGGATGATGGTGAGGATGATGAGGAGTAGGGTCCTAAAGTAGTGGTCTAATCTTTTTGTTGTGGATTGTATATATTTTGGAGTGGAGTGTCTGACCTTGTAGAAGTGTTTCTACGTTTTAGGCTGTTTGGTTCTTTTTGAAATTAAACTTCATGTACTCCAAGTTAGAAAGTAATGAATGAACTTACTACAATTTTTATTCCATCTTGCCCTAACTCTTTCTATTAATTGCGTTGTGATTGCTTATTTTGATTGACTATGGGAAATGATTGGTTTATGTGTATACTTTTGATTTGAATGCACAATTTGCTAGGGACTAGCAAAANTGTGGGAATTGATTGGTTTATGTGTATACTTTTGATTTGAATGCACAATTTGCTATGGACTAGCAAAACTCAAGTTGGGGGGTGTGATTAGCACAAAATATTGTATATTTTATGTGCTTATACATCCCTTTTTCAATTATTGTTGAGGGTAAAATGAGGGGAATAACACCGTTCAAACATTTAATGGTGTTTTGATGTGTTTACAGGAAAAGAGGTTTAAATGGTGCCTTTTAGGCCCTTTTGAGGATGCTTGAGATGCTTGGAGATGAGGAGGAGGCTTGGCGATGGCTCAGGAGGTGAAGGAACAAAGAAATCAGCAAAAAGGAAAAAAACCTACTGATAGACAGTATCGGTAGAAATTGGCTATTGGTTTGCACCTACCGCAGAAATACCGATAGAAATTGGCTACTGGTTTGCACCTACCGCAGATCTATCGATAGTTTGGCTTCATTGAAGCAAAACCTACCGGTAGCTTTTCCGCGATCTATTGGTAGGTTTTACTGAAATAGTACAGATTCTGCATCTCAAGCACTACAACTTGGGGGTCCTATCACTGGGTCTCCCACTTGTCTCTGACACCTTCTACACATAAGGCATCCCCTTTTTATCTTATCTTGGACTTTTCAGAGTTTTGATCATTAATGAGGAGAGAGGAGAGAGAATATGCTAGGTATCCATGCTATACCTATACCACCCTGTTCAGCCCTGTCCAACCCACTCTCTTGATAGCCTATGGATGGAGATCACATCACCTAGCTGGGGCATCACTCCATGGAGGTTTTTGACAAGGGAGGGAGCTCTCCATTAGGTATTATGCAATATATACATTGGAATATAGAGAGAGAAGCTAGAGGAAGAAGATAAATAGTGTTAGAGAGAGAAGTTGAGATTTGTCCATTTTCTACCATGTATTGTCTTTTATTTCATGTAAGAATCTTCCAAGCTTCCTCTAATGCNTAGAGGAAGAAGATAAATAGTGTTAGAGAGAGAAGTTGAGATTTGTCCATTTTCTACCATGTATTGTCTTTTATTTCATGTAAGAATCTTCCAAGCTTCCTCTAATGCTTTGAATGTCATTAATCTCTAAGTGTTTTCAAGTTATGTCCTCCATTAAAGCTTCAACCATTANCCTTTAATGCTTTGAATGTCATTAATCTCTAAGTGTTCTCAAGTTTAGTCTTCCATTAAAGCTTCTACCATTAATGCTTCTATGTTCTTAAATTTTTTAGCTGTAAATGGGTATCGAATGCATTCTCATTTAGTTTATGCTTCTGGCATTTACTGCACCAAGTATTTTCATTTCCTTGTAATGCATTCTCACTACATTGTTGGTTTTTCTTTAGTCATGAGTAGCTAAATCTTTAAGTTAGTTAATCTAAGGGAGACCTCCGCTTAGGTATACCATCTCAACTCATCGCCTCTCCTCCCATCGGTGTACGGTGGTTTGGTTTGACTGGGTTGAGTGTGGACCGGAGTGTGAATCCTTGATATCCCGTAGGCATTGTCACGAGTTATGCTTGGATCCTCACTTCTGTTATGTCCCTTACTTCCCACGAATCAATCGTTCACTTATACACTATTGGAGGAAGGTTTCGAGTTGACTCGGTATTCCCATCGGAATGAACCCTTGGTATTGGCCAACACTTGCTTTCCAACTCATTTTCATCACAACACAACTCACAAAATCNTTAATTTTTAGTTGTTTTCAAGTTTAGTCTTCCATTAAAGCTTCTACCATTAATGCTTCTATGCTCTCAAATTTCTTAGCTATAAATTGGGTATTAACTGCATTCTCATTTAGTTTATGCTTCTGGCATTTACTGCACCAAGCATTTTCGTTTCCTTGTAATGCATTTTCACTACATTGTTGGTTTTGCTTTAATCATGAGTAGCTAAATCTTTAAGTTGGTTAATCCAAGGGAGACTTCTACTTGGGTATACCATCTCAACTCATTCCCTCCCCTCCCCTTGGTGTACAGTGGTTTGGTTTGATTGGGTTAAGTGTGGACCGTAGTGTGAATCCTTGATATCCCGTAGGCATTGTCATGGGTTATGCTTTGATCCTCACTTCTGTTATGTCCTTCACTTCCCACGAATCAATTGTTCACTTATGCACCATTGGAGGAAGGTTTCGAGTTGACTCGGTATTCCCATCGGAGTGAACCCTTCGGATTGGCCAACACTTGTTTTCCAACTCATTATCATCACAACACAACTCAAAACCAAACATCAAATACAAAAAATTTTACACTTTCTTTTCACAAAAATCACTTTCAAAACGATCCACAANTCATCACAACACAACTCAAAACCAAACATCAAATACAAAAAATTTTACACTTTCTTTTCACAAAAATCACTTTCAAAACGATCCACAACCTACTTTGAGGAAACGACCTTGGAATACCTCCAAGTAAAACACGACACACAAAAGTCTTGTTGCGCTTGGAAAGCATTTTTTCCCACTTGAACATTTCATTTTCACCATTCCCTTGCCCTTTCTTTGGACATCATCCCAAAGGAGAGTGACACTCCCCTTCACACACATCATACACACACATTGAGGGAAGATGTTGAGAGGTTAGGAATTTACAACGAAAATTATCAAGTAGTTAGATCATATATTTGTAATTGGCTAATTTTGTGAAGTCCATGTAAATCTTAACCTATTTCATGGTTATGATGCTACAACGATAAACACATGAAAATGCCATTGAAGAAAAGAGATCATGTGACAAAGCTAAATCAAAAAGCATGCTATATGAATCTTCATACTTAGGACAAGGTAATGACCTAGAAACCTAAGATGATCTGGTAATTTAATAGAATTAGGAGGATTAGTGTTAAATGAAATTGGTATTAATCTTTGTGTGGCTCCTAGGTGATTTTCAAAGAAAATTTTTTCTAAATTATTTTGTATTTTAAAAACATAGTTTAAGCCATTATTGGACCCCTCTTGAGCAATGCCCTTTAGTGTTTAAGGAGACAAGTTTTTTCCTTGGTTTTAGGCTTACAAAACTATTAGGGGCTGCCCTATGGTCGCTAGCCTTCGCTAGAGTGGTATTTTTATGATTTAGGTAATAGGCCAAATGGAGGAGGAGTTGAGACCACCCTTGGGACCGTTTGAGTGGTCTTAGAGGTTGTTGGAGCAATCCCAAGATCGATCGAGTAGTCTGCTCTTCCTAGGTCAGTTTTAAAGTTGTTTTTCATTGTCGAGATCATTGCCCTCCAGTCGCTCGATCATTCGTTCGCGAAGGAGAAGGATCCACCTTATCAACCTTGGATTTGCATCCCGCTTTGTCATTACATAGGTCAAAGTAGGATGGTCATTGTAAAAAATAATAGGTGATCCTATAATATATGTCCTAAATTTATCAAGAGCAAAAATGATTGCTAGCAATTCCTTTTCAGTGGTGGTATAATTCATTTGAGATTCATTCAAGGTCTAGCTAGTATAGTAGATGACATAGGGTTTCTTTTCCTGCCATTGGCCTAGCACTACACTAACCGCATAATCACTCGCATCGCATATGAGCTCAAAAGGAAGTGTAATAACATGTGTGCGAGTAAGGATTCATGTATCAATAAGATGAATTGTGAACTGGTGACTATGGAATGGTATGTTGATGTTTTGGAGATGGTTAGAATGTCTTCTAGGTGTAGGAAGGTGACTGGTGAAGAAGAAATGGGCAGGGAATCACAAATGGGGAAATTAGGGTTAGTTCTTATTGGAGGGTTAGGGGCGNCTTTTGCATTTAATGTTTTCATCCTTCGAACTTCAAGCATGGCACCTGTTTAGACCTTTTTAAAAAGGGATGCAAGGCATTATTTCTCTCCCCTTGCTAAATTTCTAATCTCTTGTTTGCCTCTCCTTCAATGCTCTAGTTTCTGCTTCTTATTCTAGTCAAATGGCTCCCCTCACACCAAAAGACATTCATGCCTTTAGGAGAAAGTATTAGATCCCTAATGATGTTCATATTCGCATTGCTAAAGTCGATGAACCTCTGATTGGCACCAAGGAGTCCATCCTAATTCATATTCAAGCTATCACTAAATGTGGCATAAGGTTCCCATTTCATCCCCTCCTTTGGGTGCTTTCACCTTTGAATTTGTGCCCATTCAATATTGTCCCAACTTCTTTAGGAAGTGATGGGTGCTGCTACCCTCAATAGTCTTTTGAACGTTAGCCTGGGTCTTCAGGAGATCCTATTTTTCTACATCATCAAACTTGTCGTTGACAAATATTACTTGGCTGTGAGGAGGAAGAATCGGTACCTAGTGACCCTCCTTCCTGATTCAAACAAGGGTTATGAAAATGACGTCATATTTGTCTCTGGCAATTGGGAGTACAAAGCTGGTAAGACCTCCTGATACATGTGCCTATATGAAAAAGGCATACCAGGTATGTGAGAGAATGCTCCTAAGCTTCTTCTTGAGGCAAGTCTTAAGTTTTGTTTTAGTTTTTTGATTCAGGAGAAACTTTCAAATGAAAAATTCCCAAACTCTCCATGAAGATGGATGAGTTAAAAATGGTATGGTCTTTTAATGAAAGTCTATTTTGCTGAGCCGCCCACGTCCTTCTTGGTTACACCCCAACCTATCACTCTTTTATTGTCATTCCAAACCGTGCCAATGCTACACTTGCCAATGATCATGATGCCCTTCAAAGCTAGCATGCTAATTACACCTTGACCTTGCCACAAGTTCGTCGTCCCTGTGTCAAGTAGGAACAGGCCAATAAGAAATTTCCTAAAGTTCCTAACCTTGATCGAGGGTATCGATCCTGTAACTTCTTCTCTTCTAGATCAAGCCATTGAAGAATCTACTCTGCCTTCATCTATCGAGCTCGAGCGGGTAGTCATTTCAAATGACCCTTCTGAGTTGGTGGTAGCTATGACTACTGACTGGTCTCCTAATCCGCTAATTTTTTTTCCAACTGATACTGCCCCAACTAAAGTCCTAATTCTTCCTTCCCTTATTTGGTCACCCGAGGATGATTTCCACACTGAAGAAGAGGAAAATCTCTGAGCCGACCTCCTCAGCCCTCCTAAATAGTCCTTTCTCCCTTTCCATCAAATTTTGAAGGCAAAGAAAACAATTGTTTGAGATTCCGTTGCCAAGGACATGAATGCTACAATTGGGATAGCCAGAGGGGTTATCCTTCCCTGAGACCTAGCCACGAATGAAATGGTGATTGATGATGAGATTACAAGGCTGGTTATCTAGTAGATGATTCTAGTACTTTCTTTTTCCCCTTTGTACTTGGTATTTTTCTTCTTGGTATACTCTTCACAACTCATTTTCCTTTCTTTTGAGTTTAGGGACTTTAAAAGGTTCATGAATTTGGTGCCAGAATTGAAAAGAAGGACAAAGCAATGAAGGAGAATATCAATAATCGAATGACCATCTTAGCCAAAAATGAAACTTCTAATATAGAGTTTACAAATCTTTGCAAATATATGCTTATCCTTCAAACGCAGATGGCAAACCTAATTAAAGAGAAGGGGAAGCTTGTTGCTCGGGTGAAGGAGTTAGCAGCTTCTAAATTTGCTGCTAGCGCCGAGCTCTCCCAAACTCTACAGGAGCATGCTTCCCTTCTAGAAGAGCACGAATCTTTGAAGGCTAGAATTAAAAAGTTGGAGGATGCTGCATTTGAACAGGGAATGGAGAAGGCCAAAAATGAGCTAGCATTTTTCCAAAGGTTGGGTTGCTGCTCTTCGAGCTGCTAAAGTTCCTTCATCCTTCGAGCTCTACTACAATCTTGTTGCCACTAGTTCTACACCACCTCTTGTAACTTCTTCAAAAGAATGTAGATGTCTGGTCATCATCCGTTTGCTAGTGATCTTTGGGCTCTTAAAATTTACTCGCAATAATTTGGCTATTTTACTTGACCTTCCTTCTGAGAGTTAGGTCATTAGAGCTTAGCTACAGACCTTTCTATACGTAGATAAATAGTCAAAGCTTGGCCCTTTGCTCAAAACTTGGTTGTTAGCACTTAGCTATGGACCTTTAAACAATTGGAAAAATACTCCAAGAAGTTTTGGCCTTTTGTTCAGCCTTTCCTCTAAGATTTCATTCCTTAGTGCTTAGCTAGGGACCTTTCAACACTTCAAAAAAATAATCAAAGAAGTTTTGACCCTTTGCTCGACCTTTCGTCTAAGAGTTCAGTCCTTAACACTTAGCTAGGGACCTTTCAACGCTTCAAAAAAATACTTGAAGAAGCTTTGGCCCTCTTTGCTCAACCTTTCCTCTAAAAGTTTGATCCTTAGTGCTTAGGTAGGGAACTTTCAATATTTAAAAAAATACTCGAAGAAGTTTCCTTACAGGCACAGACCCGCTGATCTAATCGAACTCAAATCATTCCTCATTTGGTTTACATCATCATGCCTATCCTTAGGACTAGATCTGATAGGGCAGCTATGCCTGATTTAGGTTTCTACGTCTATCAGGGTTTTTGCCTCTCCGCCTTAGCAGTAGAATAGATTCTATAAAACTAAAATTTACTAAATTCGCAAGGAATTTTTAGTAAAAATCTTTCAATAGAAATTCCTAAAGTAAAAATGAAGAAGAATGCTCTATAGGGGGTATTCCTTTTTTTGAAGGTATTTTGGAGTTCATATTTGTGAAGGCATTTCAGAAATAGAACTTTCAAAGATTAGATGCGTTCCATGGTCAAGGTAGGTGCCTTTGATCCACAGTCAAGGGCTCATAGGATATGTTTCCCCCTACCCGAATAACTTTGTAAGGTCCCTCCCAGTTTGCGCATAGTTCCCAATGTGTTGGGTCTTTGACAGAACCCATGACCCGTCTATGCACAAGATCCCTGAGGGCAAAGGCACGGGGGTTGAACTTTCTTGTTGTAGGCTCGTGACATCTGCTGCTAATAAGTAGCTAACCAAATGGTCGTTGCCTCCGTTTTTCATCAATCAAATCTAATTCATGGCTTATGACGGTGTCGTTTCCCCCATTATTTGCTAGATCGATTCTAAGTGCCAACAAACCAATCTCTAGGAGTATCATAGCTTCCATTCCATAAGCTAATGCATATGAATTTGCCCCCGTTGCACATTGAGGTGTGGTTCGGTACATCCACAACACGTTGGGCAACTCCTCTACCTATTTGCCTTTTTCTTTTTCCAACTTTTTCTTGATTTCGTATGATATTTTTTTTTTAAGATTTTTGTCTGCCATTACTCTATGGGTAGGATGGTGTAGAGTAATGGTTTCGAATCCCATATTGTTAGCATAAAAATTTAAAGGGCCCACTTTAAAAATAATTCCCATTATCAGATATAAGGGCTGCTGGTATTCTATATCTGGTAATGATTTTCTTCTATACAAATTTTATGGTGTTTGTATCACATATGTTGGCTAGGGGTTCTACTTCTACCCATTTTGTGAAATAATCGATTTTTAAAACCAGGAACTGCTTATTTTCGGGAGCTTTGGCCATTGGCCCTACAATATCCAACCACCATTGCGTAGATGACCACGGACTTGTTAATGGAAGCAAATCTTGCATAAGTTGCCTCGGTATCGAAAAAAAAACTTGGCATTTTTCACAGTTCCTAACAAATTATTGTGCATCTTTCTGCATGTATGGGCACCAGTACCCATGATAGAATACTCAGTGAGCCAGAGACCCTCCTTCTATATGTGCGTCGCAACTTCCCTTACAAATTTCAAACAGGAAATCCTAGACTTTGTCTGAGTGTATGCATCGTAGGTATAGATCTATGAACTAGCATTAGTAAAGCTCTTCCTTTGGGGACAGCCAGAATCCGGTTGCTTTGAGACACACCTTATGTGCTTCCCTCTTGTTCATAGGCAAGTTTCCAATCTTGAGGTAATGATTAGCACAAAACATTACATATTTTATGTGCAATTACATTCCTATTACAGTCACATTTGTTGTTAAAATGAGCATAATAGCACCATTCAAGCATTTAATGGCGTTTTGATATGTTTACGGGTAAAGGGGCTAAAATGGTGCTTGTTAGGCCTTAACATGCTGGTTAAGTTGATTGGGGATGGGTTGGAGGCTTGTTGATTTCTTGAAGGGTGGAGGAACCACATTTTTGGCAAAACAAGGAAAAACCTACTAGTAGGCCCTATCAGTAGGTTTTAGCTACTGGACCTACATCTACCACCAGACCTACCGGTAGGTTTTATCGAAAACCACCAAATTCTGCATCTCAAGCTCTGCACTTTTGGGGGTCCCACCAAGCACTCCCACTCCTTCCTGACACACCTTACACAATGGACATCCCTCTTACACCTCTTCTTGGACTTTTGGATGCTTGATCATAAATGAGGAGAGAGGAGAGAGGAGATAATGGGTGTGTAGGCAAAGCCTACACTTGCCTGCACCAACCCATCCCTTTCAGCCCCTATGGATGGAGATCACATCACATAGCTAGGGAAGGGCTTCATGGACGTTTTTTGGGTAGGCTCCTTCACCATTATTCAGCATTGGAGAGATATACATTGTAATATAGAGAAAGAGTCCAACGAAGAAGATGAATAGTGCTAGAGAGAGAAATTTATGTTTTTGCACTTTCTTCCATACCTTGTCTTGTAATCCCTTGTAAGAACTTGGTAACCTTCATTTAATGTCTTTAATGCTATTCACTGCAAGTTCATTTCAAGTTTAATCTCTCATTCAAGTTTTCACCATTATTGCATACAAGTTCTTCATTTCTTAGTTTTAAAATGGGTATTAAATACACTCTCTTCTAGTTTGTATTTTCTTGCATTAACTTAGCTTCAATCTTCCTTTATTTACAATGTCTTACCGTTACATTGTTGTCTTTACTTTAAGTATTAGTAGCAAAGTCTTTAAGTTGGCTAATCCAAGGGAGACCTCCTCTTGGGTATGCCATTTCAACTCATTTTTCTTCCTCCCCTCGGTGTACGATGGTTTAGTTTGAATGGGTTTAGTGTGGACGTGGTTGTAAGCCTTTGATATCCTATAGACTTGTCATGGGTTATGCTTAGATTCTCACTTTCATTTTTTCCCTCGCTTCTCACAAATCAATCGTTCATTTACGCACCATTGGAGGAAGGTTTCGAGTTGACTTGATATTCCCATTGGGGTGAACCTTTTGGATTAGCCAACACTTGTTTACCAATTCATTTTCGTCACAACACAATTACAAACCAAACTCCAAACAACAAAAGATTTTTACACTTTCCTTTGTCACAACAAAATCACCTTCAATACGATTCACCTTTTCCTTAAGGAGACCACCGTGGAATATGATTCCAAGTAAAACACAACAAGCAAAAGTCTCTCTGTGCTTTAGGAGCATTTTTGTACACACACACACACATTTTACATCTTATCCACCATCATTCTGTTGCCCTTTCTTTTGACATCATTCCAAGGGAGAGTGACACTCCCCTATCCCTATAAGCATATACACATCAAGGGTGATGTTAAGAGATTAGGATACTACAATGGAAACAATCAAGCAGGAGACTTATGATCAAATCATTCCAGCTCTGCTTCTCCTAGACTGTCAGGACTTTTTTCGATGATAGAGATGTAATGCTTGGCTCAATTTAGTATTCGATTGTGATAGTTCTTCCTCCTTTTTCTTCAATGGCCAAAGCTAGTGCATCGGGATATGAATTCTTTGCTCAGCCGACCTATTGAATAGAGAATATTAGAATTTGACCGAGCTCTTTCGTGGATAGATGGTAGTAAGCGATCATCCTTCCATTATTTGCCCAGTATTCCCTGAGTATCTGATTCACTACCAATTGTGAATTAGAATAGACTTAAAGTCTCTTGACATTCAAGTCAGCGGCAAACTTGACTCCTGCTAGTAAGGCCTCGTATTCTATCTTGTTATTTGAACCCTTAAAGTCGAGCCTTACAGCTTTCTCAAGTATATCCCCCTTCAGGCTTTCAAGCATGACTCTGATTTCTGCGCCATTATGATTCAATGATCTGTCACAAAATAGGCTCCAACTTTCTTTGATGTCCAACATGTCACCCATAACCACGCCCCCTCTGACAACATCTGAGTTTGGAGACAGCATACCGATATGATGGTCTCTTGGTGAGAGCTCAGTGATGAATTCGAATTCGGCCATCACCTGTCCCTTAATTACTTGAAGAAGATGTCATATTCCTTGAGTTCTATGGCCCATCTTAATATTTTTCCTAACAAATCAAATTTTTTGAGAAGAGCTTTTTGGGGATGGTCGGTCGACACTATAATGGTGTGCGCCAAGAAGTAATGATGCAGTTTTCTGGCCGAGCTCACTAATGCCAATGCCAATTTCTCAAGTGGAAAATATCTCATCTCCTGATAGAGGAGCATTTTGTTTACATAATAGATCTTGCTCATTCCTTTTTTGGGAGCTCCTCATTAGTACCCCGCTGACAACATGATTTGACATGGCTAGGTACAACAACTATTCTTCTAGAGATAGTGTTGTTACAAGGGGTTGAGTGGCCAAATATGAATTCAAATTAATGAAGGCATCTTCACATTCTTGATCCCATATTACCCCGTCCTTTCATTTGATGGATTGGAAGAATGGTCTACATTTGTTTGAAGCTCAGGATATGAATCTACCAAGCGCCGCTGCCATTCCCATAAATCTCTACACATCCTTGACCATCTTAGGTGATTGTAACTTGACAGGGATTTTATTTGACGCCTTGATGAGTGACCAAGAAGGCTAAAAATTTTCCAAAGTTGACCCCAAATGTGAATTTTGAGGCGTTTAGTTTCATTTGATATTTGCGAAGGATGTCAAAAGTCCTTCTTAAGTCAATAACATGGTTAGTTGCTTTTCCAATTTTTACCACAATGTCGTCAATATAGACCTCCATGATATCGCCTAACATGTCTGAAAATATCTGGCACTAGGCTTTTGTATGTTGCCCCTATATTTTTTTAGTCAGAATGACATGCCTTTATAGCAGTATATTCCCTTGAGAGTTATGAATGAGGTCTTCTCCTAATCTTGCTTAGCAAGTCGTATCTAATGGTNGATGTCCAACATGTCACCCATAACCACGCCCCCTCTGACAACATCTGAGTTTGGAGACAGCATACCGATATGATGGTCTCTTGGTGAGAGCTCAGTGATGAATTCGAATTCGGCCATCACCTGTCCCTTAATTACTTGAAGAAGATGTCATATTCCTTGAGTTCTATGGCCCATCTTAATATTTTTCCTAACAAATCAAATTTTTTGAGAAGAGCTTTTTGGGGATGGTCGGTCGACACTATAATGGTGTGCGCCAAGAAGTAATGATGCAGTTTTCTGGCCGAGCTCACTAATGCCAATGCCAATTTCTCAAGTGGAAAATATCTCATCTCCTGATAGAGGAGCATTTTGTTTACATAATAGATCTTGCTCATTCCTTTTTTGGGAGCTCCTCATTAGTGCCCCGCTGACAACATGATTTGACATGGCTAGGTACAACAACAACTATTCTTCTAGAGATAGTGTTGTTACAAGGGGTTGAGTGGCCAAATATNTACCCCGCTGACAACATGATTTGACATGGCTAGGTACAACAACTATTCTTCTAGAGATAGTGTTGTTACAAGGGGTTGAGTGGCCAAATATGAATTCAAATTAATGAAGGCATCTTCACATTCTTGATCCCATATTACCCCGTCCTTTCATTTGATGGATTGGAAGAATGGTCTACATTTGTTTGAAGCTCAGGATATGAATCTACCAAGCGCCGCTGCCATTCCCATAAATCTCTACACTTCCTTGACCATCTTGGGTGATTGTAACTTGACAGGGATTTTATTTGACGCCTTGATGAGTGACCAAGAAGGCTAAAAATTTTCCAAAGTTGACCCCAAATGTGAATTTTGAGGCGTTTAGTTTCATTTGATATTTGCAAAGGATGTCAAAAGTCCTTCTTAAGTCAATAACATGGTTAGTTTCTTTTCCAATTTTTACCACAATGTCGTCAATATAGACCTCCATGATATCGCCTAACATGTCTGAAAATATCTGTCACTAGGCTTTTGTATGTTGCCCCTATATTTTTTTAGTCAGAATGACATGCCTTTATAGCAGTATATTCCCTTGAGAGTTATGAATGAGGTCTTCTCCTAATCTTGCTTAGCAAGTCGTATCTAATGGTATCCTCTATATGCATCAATGAAACAAATTCACTCGTACCCAAATGTTGAGTCAACCAACTGATCAATCTTTGGTAAAGGGAAGCTATCCTTTGGACACACCCTCCATGTCCCTGTCTTCTTCTTAACCACTACAATATTTGAAAACCAAATTGGGTATTGGACCTCTTTGATAGTGTGTACTTCTAGCAGCTTTGCTACTTCTTCCTTCAATGCCTCCCTGTGTTGTGGCGCTGACCTTCTTTATATTTGCTTCACTGGTTTCAAACTCGGGTATATGTTCAAATGATGGCACGCGACCTTGGGAGGGACCCTTGGCATTTCATATGTCATCCAAGCAAACACATTGATATACTCCATAAGAAGTGATACTAAACACACATGCTCCTCCACCATTAATGAGTAACCTAGCAAGAAGTATCATTCGATGTCCCCCCTTAGAGGTACCTTTGTTAGGTCCTCCATCGTGCGCTCCATTAGGTCGGTGTATGGTTCTTTAATAGCCAACCTCCCAAATTTTGATTGTTAATTCTTTGTTAGGTTTAAAGTTGTGACTTTATCCTATATCTCACTATATCCCTTTCCCTTAACCAAGGCAAGGAGATAGGTCCACGAACTCACCTGGTCCCCTCAAACGTCAAGTGTCTTTTCTACTACTATCAACCTAAGGACTTGGTGATACGTCGAGGGGATTGCCTTTATCTTTTTTAGGTTTAAAGTTGTGACTTTAATGGCATTGTTCGTTAATTCTGCATCCACGACCAAGAATTATGTCATGGTTCCAACTGATCCTACATAAATAGGGAGTGTGACCCTTCCCTTTGGGAGAACCATTTTTCCACTGAATCCCCCGAGTGGGGTATGTGCTAGCTTGAGATCCTCTTCTTTGAGGCTGAGCTCCAAAAAAATTCCTATGTACATGATATCAGAGGAATTCCCTTGGTCAATTAGTACCGGTCTTACATCAAATTTTGCAATTTGTAATGTAAGGACGAGTGTGTCATTGTGCAGGTGGTAGTCCTCAATAATATCTTGGTCAAAGAAACTGATCATCCTTGCAGTTTGGTCATTTTTAGTTTCTTGTTTCAGATATATGGGGCTAACCTTAGTTGGTAAACTTCCATGGCCTGCGTTGCCTTCTAGATATATCCCCTGGCCGAGTTATTAGTTGCCATGTGCGGGTTTGTGGCCGCGTGGATGATATTGATGATGCCCGCTAGAACTAATCAATCGTGAGAATTATCGGTGGTGGTTCCATTGTCAAACTTGGAATGACTAGCTTGGAACAATTCCTCTAGGTGCTACTTTAGAGAATGACAGTTCTTGGTCATGTGCCCCACATCGTGATGGTATGAGCACCTAAAGTTTAGGTTCCTTTTCATCGGATCTCCTCCCAACTTGTTCAGCCATTTAAAATATGTTTACTCTTGATTTGGGAAAGGATTATGTAGATCGAATCTTTGAACATCGTGTTAACTCCCATGAATCGGGCTTTAGAGGGGTGCCCTTCCTTCTCTTTCCCCTTGGTTCCATCTTAAGCTTGAGCTCCTAACTTCTCCCTACCGAAATGGTTCTTCTCAACTTGCTCTCAATTTTTATCTCTGCCTAGATCATCATCGACCTTGGCGTATTTTTCCACACTAGCTATGAGTTCCTCCATATCCACAAGTGTTGTTCTAGTAAGTGATAGGTATAGCTAGGTCTTCTTTGGTAATCCCATTTTAAAGGAGTCTACCATGATTTCGGGGTTGCATGCTTTAATTTCATTCATTGTTTCCCAATATCGATGAGCATACTCCCATAGCATCTCACCATTCCTTTTCTTCAATGTCAACAACACCTTGACATCTTTGGGATGTTGACTACTGGTGATGAACCGAGTAGTGAACTGCTCAGCCAACTGCCCCCAATTGTGAATCAAATCCCTAGCAAGGCCATCAAAGAATTTTATTATCAATTCTCCAAGGCTGCTAGGGAATATGGTACACAAAAAAGATTCATTCTTCCTATGGATCGTCATTAGATACTTGTAATAACGAATGTGAGCGGTTCGATCTGTCTTGATGTCATACAACTTGAAGTTTAGGACAGTGTATTTACTAGGGATTCTCCCTCGCATGATCCATTTGGTGAAGGGGGAAACCTCCATGCCCCCTGTGTACTCCCTAGTGGCTCTACGTACTAGATCCCTGGATGATTTCTATTCAGGCTTTTTTAAACGGCTATTAAGTTCTTCGGTGATAAAGCGTTTTCACTCATTCTCTTGGTTTTCAGTTCGTTGAGACTTCCTTCTGTAGTTAATTCCGGGCAAATCCTCTCTACTCCTCAGCCACTACCTCTTAGGAGTTCTTGGTCGTTGCGTTCGAGTGTGTTTAGCTTCTTTGGCCGTGTTCCCTCCTTTTGCCTTCCTTAACTCTTCTTTTAGGGCTTCATTTTCTTGCCTCACAGCCTTCTCTTTGTTGTAGGACCTTTTCAACATTGCAACATATGCATCCAATCGGTATTGTAGAGATTGGACTAACTTCACAAGAGTGGGATTATCCCCCTTGGCACGGAGGGATTCGTCTTGTGGAGGATTCTCATGATTTAGGTCATCGTTCAGGTTGAAACTTNAGTGGGATTATCCCCCTTGGCACGGAGGGATTCGTCTTGTGGAGGATTCTCATGATTTAGGTCATCGTTCAGGTTGAAACTTTCTAAGGGCAACTTTTTGTCATTGTATGAGTTTTCTTGACAGAACATACCAATGCCTTGCTTTAACACAAAACCCCTCCAAAATACAAAGACCCCGGGTGTCCAACTGTANCCAATTGACAGACAGATCTGTCAAAGTCCCTAGAGGCATTGTCAAAGATGTACTTGTCTAAGTGGACAACTTCATCTTCCCTATTGACTTCATCATTTTAGATACACAGCCAGTAAAGCTTTCAGAGAACCCAATTCCCATCATTCTTGGTCGACCCTTCCTAGCAACTTCAAATGCACCAATCAATTGCAAGAATGGGGTCATGAAATTAACCTTTGGGAATATAACTCTTGAGCTGAATATTTTCAATGTTACCAAACACCCAGGAGGGGACAAAGAATAAAGAGAAATAAATTCCATTAAGTCATTGGTTCAAAAACATCTGAATAACACATTCTGTGAAAATTCCACTGAATCCTCTCTGTCATAAGCCATCACATCTGAGACAACAGATGATGATCCAAAGAATTGCCCGACTCATGTTGTTCATACATGGGTNTGAATCCTCTCTGTCATAAGCCATCACATCTGAGACAACAGATGATGATCCAAAGAATTGCCCGACTCATGTTGTTCATACATGGGCCCCCAAATTCGAGAAACTTTTACCAAGTGGCACAAAGCCACTCTCATCAAGTGTTAAGCCACCAAAGCCTGAATTGAAACCTCTCCCATCTGACCTCAAATATGCATTCCTAGTAGAGGACGAGCTATACCTAGTGGTAATTTCATCTAAGCTCACAAACTTGCAAGAGTCTAAACTGATTGAAGTTCTTAAAAGCCATAAAAGTACCATTAGATAGACTACCACTGACTTGAAAGGTATAAGCTCGTTAATCTAAAATCATGGTATATACCTGGAAGAAGATTCAAAGCCCTCTCATCAAATTCAGCGATGACTGAACCCTCACATGAAGGAAGTTGTGAAAATAGAAGTGCTTAAGCTCTTGGATGCAGGGATAATCTTTTCCATCTCCAATAGCAAATGGGTTAGTCCAACCCAAGTTGTGCCTAGAAAGTTTGGGGTCATAGTTGGCAAAAATGAAGCCAATAACTAGTACCAACTCGAGACGTCACAAGATGGAGGATGTATATTGACTATCAAAAACTCAATTTGGTGACTAGGAAAGACCATTTCCCTTTTCCCTTTCTTAACCAAGTTCAAAAGAGAATTGCAGGCCATGAATTTTACTGTTTCTTGGTTGGGTATTCTAGGTACAATCAAATTGAGATATCACTCAATGATTAGGAAAAAACCACATTCACATGCCCCTTTGGCACTTTTGCATTCAAAAGGATGCCATTCGGACTTTGTAACGCTCCTGCAACATTCCAAAGATGCATACTAAGCTTGTTCAGTGACATGGTCAAAAAATTTTTGGAAGTATTCATGGATGACTTCTCTGTCTATGGTGACTCATTTGATTTGTGTCTGGCCAACCTAGAAAAGGTGTTGATAAGATGTCAGGAGGTCAATCTGGTACTTAATTGGGAGAAATTTCATTTCATGGTAACACAAGGTATTGTCTTAGGTCACATTGTGTCGTTTGAAGGCATGAAAGTAGACAAGGCAAAAATAGATCTAATTGGAAATCTGCCTGCTCCAAGGACTGTAAACGATGTCCAATCATTTCTGGAACATGCAAGTTTTTACAGGAGATTCATAAAAGATTTCAACACCATAGCAAAACCCCTCTGTCATCTTCTGAGTCAAGATGTAATCTTTGATTGGAATGAAGCATGCCAAAAAGCTTTTGATAAGCCTAACGACATGTTAATTTCTGCTCCAATAATGTAGCCCCCTAATTGGACTCTACCCTTTGAACTAATGTATGATGCAAGTGATTATGTTGTAAGTGTTGTGTTAGGGCAAAGAAAGGATAAGAAACCACATGTGATTTACTATGCAAGCAAAACTTTGAATGGTGCTCAAATGAATTATTCAACAACTGAAAAGGAATTGCTTGCTGTAGTTTTCGCTTTGGAGAAATTTCATTCTTATCTCGTTGGTTCTTCTGTTACTGTATTCACTGACCATGCAGCCCTAAAATTTTTGCTCACAAAAAAAGGCACCAAGCCAAAAGGCTCTTAAGATGGATACTCTTACTTCAAGAGTTTGATCTAGTCATTAAGGACAAGAAGGGCATCCAGAATGTGGTGGCAGACCATCTATCTAGATTGACGTATGACTTTCACAAAGATGGATTGCCAATCAATGAAAAATTCTCCGTTGAATAACTGTTCATAATTGATGAGACCCCATGATACGCTATATTGCTAATTTTCATGCTACTGAAACACTCCCTCTGTCCTTCACCCCCATGGACAAAAAGAAATTTATGAGGGAGGTTCGTAACTTCTTTTGGGAAGATCCACACATATTTAAGTACTGTAAGAATCAAATCATAAGGCGTTGCATCCCCACTCGAGAAAAGCAGACAGGTAATAACATTTTGCATTCTGAAGCATGTGATGGCCATTTTTCCATTTTTCATCAAGGAAAACTGCTACGAAAATCTTGTAGGGGGGATTTTATTGGCCTACACTTTTCAAAGATGTAAAAAAAATTTTGTTTAACTTGCGATAGATGCCAAAGGTTGAGGAGCATTTCAAAAAGAAATATGATGCCCTTAATTCCCATTTTGGTGATTGAAAATTTTGACTAGTGGGGTATCGATTTTATGGGACCATTTCCCCTTTCCTTTGGCTATCTATACATTTTAGTAGCCGTAGACTATGTGTCCAAATAGATTGAGGCAATTCTATGCCGAAACAATGATCACCAAACGGTGATCAAATTTTTAAAAGAAAATATTTTATCTCGGTTTGGAATTCCAAAATCAATCATAAGTCATAGGGGTGCTCATTTTTGTAATCG